>JAOVYX010001241.1:0-12817 GCA_035668315.1 Drosera spatulata | reverse complement strand
CCCCCCTCTAGGTTATACCTCTGGGTATAATAGACCCAACAACACCAAATCTTTCACTCGAAATGTTGTATGTCGACTGATCATTAATAGCGACAGCAGTGAGAATATTGTATCCAAAGCGCTCGTTGATCATTTGGGGCATGATACCACCCCACACCCCCATCCCTTACTACATCGGCTGGATTAAAAAGGGGCCTGCTATACATGTCACAGAGGTTTGTCATCTACCTTTATGCTTTGGCAAGTCCTATGGGAAATGGATGCTTGCCATGTTCTACTGGGAAGACCATGGTAATATGATGTCGATACGACCTACCTTGGGAGGAAGAATATGTATGTGTTTACTTGGGAAGGTAAGAAGATTACCATCATTCCAGATGCTCCAAAGCTAAAAAGTGTGAAAGAAGACGAGAAACCTACCCTGCTCATCACAAAGTCCGAGAAGGAGTTTATCAAGGATATGAAGCAGACTAAGGAATTCTATGCTGTGATCACCAAGGAAGAAGTAGAGACAAATAAAGAAGTGCCTGCACCAGTAGAGGAGCTATTGTCTGAATTCAAAGAGTTGATTCCTAAGGAATTATCGGCTCAACTACCACCTATGCGTGACATTCAACATCGGATTGACCTTATCCCTGGAGCAAGTCTACCTAATTTACCCCACTACCGAATGAGCCCGAAAGAACATGTGATTCTACGACAACAAGTCAAAAATATGCTGAAGAAAGGACTTATTCAAGAGAGTATGAGTCCCTGTGCTATTCCGGCCTTGTTGGTTCCTAAGAAGGATGGAAGTTGGAGAATGCGCATCGACAGTCAAGCCATCAACAAGATCACTATTCGCTATCGATTTCCGATTCCCCGACTTGAAGATATGCTAGATGCACTTGGAGGAGCAAGATTTCAGTACGATTGACTTAAGGAGTGGGTACCATCAGATTCGATTCCGACCAGACGATGAATGGATTAGCAAATGAACCAAGCACCTTTATGAGACTGATGAACCAGATTTTCAAGTCTTTTCTCAACTCCTTTGTGGTGGTTTATTTTGATGCCATCTTGATCTATAGCCGAGAACCTGAAGAGCATAAAGGGAACTTGCAACAAGTATTCAAAGCCTTACGGGACAATCAACTATACGTCAACCTGAAGAAATGCATCTTCATGGAGACCGAACTCATATTTCTGGGCTTTATTATCAGTCAGCGAGGAATCAGGGTCGATCCAGCCAAGGTCCAAGCTATAAGAGACTGGTCTGTTCCAGGGATAGTAAGCGAAGTTTGAAGTTTCATCAGGCTTATATCTTTCTATCGAAGATTCATTTGCAACTTCAGCAGTATTGGCGCACCTACTGTTTAAAACAGGGAAGATTCTCATGGGATGAGAACTGCAACAGAACCTTCCAGGAGATAAAACATGTGCTAACCACTGCTCCAATTTTAGCCCTTCGTGACTTCAACAAATGCTTCGAAGAAGAGTTCTATCCCAAGAGAGACGACCCATTGCCTTCTATAGTGAGAAGTCAAACGAAACTCAGACAGAAATGGTCAACATATGAGCAAGGGTTATATGTTATGGTCTAGACACTTAAGAACTGGGAGTCTTATCTTATCCTGGGTGAGTTCGTGATCTTCTCTAACCATAAAGCCTTGAAGTACTTCAAGAACCAGAAGTACCTTAGCTGGATGCATGCAAGATGGGCCAGTATTTGGAAAGATTCACCTATGCCATCCGACATAAACCTGGAGCGAGCAATCCCGTAGCCGATGCACTCAGCAGAAGAACAGCCTTGCTAGTTACTCTCAGTTCTGAAGTAGTGGGTTTTGACTGTATACTAGAGCTTCACGAGGAATATGGAGACTTCAAAGACATCTGGAGGAAATGCAAAGACCAAGAACCCATGGTCGACTACCAGCTCGTCGATGGCTATTTGTTCAAAGGATCTAAACTGTGCATTCCAAGGATGTCGTTACGTGAAAAGTGGATCAAACATTCATGGAGATGGACTTGGAGGACATTTGGGTCGAGACAAGACCATTACAGGTTTAGAGGAACGCTATTTCTGACCACAACTCAAAAGCGAGGTGGGAAAAAATTTTCATGGTTGTCGAATTTGCGATGTTTTTAGGGGGCACGTTCAGAATACGGGACTTTACACACCTTTACCAGTACCAGAAGCAATATAGGAGGACTTGTCAATAGACTTCGTCTTAGGACTGCCGCGAACTAAGAGACAGCTAGACTTAGTTTTCGTTGTGGTAGGCAAATTTTCAAAGATGACGCACTTCATACCCTGCAAGAAAACTTCGTGTCCATGTTGCCAAGCTATTCTTCCAAGAAATTGTCAGATTACATGGAGTGCCAAGATCCATCACTTCTGATCGAGACACCCGATTCTTGTCCACCTTTTGGGAGACTTTATGGAGATGTTTCAACACCAGCCTCAAGTTCAGCACTACCGCACACTCGCAAACGGACAGCCGAACAGAAATAGTCAACCGAACCTTGGGGAACCTGATCAGATGTATTTGTGGTCAAAGAAATAGGACCAGGCTTTAGCTCAAGCTGAGTTTGCTTACAATAACTCAGTCCACAGCTCAACTAGAAGGATGCCATTTTTCGTCGTCTATTAGAAGCCCCGAAGCTTGCCCTTGACCTCGCCAGAGTAACGCACAATTCGGGAGACAATGTTTCTGCCATGAAGATGGCAGATACCGTCAAGAACATTCAGCAAGAAGTCAAGAAAAAGTTAAAAGAATCAAATGCTAGGATGAAAGCAGCTACAGACAAGCATCGTCGACAACAGACCTTTGAAGTGGGAGACCAAGTCATGGTATATCTTCGAAAGAAACGATTCCCCGCCGGTACTTATTGCAAATGGAAGCCGAAGAAGTACGGACCATTCAAGATCATCCGAAAGGTAAATGATAATGCATACAAAGTTGATCTTCCAGAGCCCATGATGATTTCTAGAAGTTTCAATGTAGCTGAGCTCTATCCCTACTTCCTACTCGCGTTGCTGCCTTATCCTGTAGACAACTCGAAGACGAGTTTTTTTTCAAGTGGGGGAGAATAACAAAGAGGGGACGTGAATCTAGTCAATAACATGTTTGAGTTAGTTCTTGATTAAGGGACATGAACTTAATTACTAAATAAAGGAAAATATCTCTTAATTAATTTGGTGATATGAATCTAGATAATAAGTGAAGGGGTATGTCCCTTCTTAGGAGTTGTGACTTTTGGGAAGGGATGAGATAACTTCTATAAATAGGACCCCTTGTATCTTGTTTTTCATCATCAAATCATCCAAGAAATAAACAATTACAAGCTTTCTTAACTTTGGTGTTCTATTCTAAGTTGGTGGATTCCAACTTGTCTCGTGGATTCGAGGAAAACCCGCATCCGTAGAACAATATCTAACACCCTTCGCTAGCTAGTGCAATAACTAGCACCCCTACGCTCACCTTCCTGCATCATGAATCTACTCTTATTTTGCTGTAAAACCAATAAGGTTTTTAACTCTTGGCGTTTACGCCCTATTTTGTGAATAAATTAGTGGTTTGAAATGTTCATCTGACTTGGTTAGATGATAGTTCCTGCTCACCTGATAAGAAAAGGGAAAGAGACCCATGACATTATCATGGATCGTTTGGCAGTAGGAAAATAAATTCCGTGATCCTGTGCAAGTCCGGGAAAGGCCCGTAGGCGGATGTGAAGCAAAGAAGCCTTGACAGTATACTTTGGAACTTAAGACAAAATTTGTACACTGAGCTGTATAAATTCGTAGTATTTCTAACCCTTTAGGAAACAGTTATCTATGAGTAAGAGATATAATACATTGGCATCTTACAAATCTGAAGCAGTCCAGAAATAAGAAGATTGAGTCAGTGAAAGGTACTAGCTCAATCTGCTGCTTTTAACATCCTTGTAATGCCACGACCTGTCTTTCTTTGGCTGTTTTAAACTAAGATGAAGGCTTGCCCGTCACAGTCATGACACTGCTTGTCGTGCTATATGAACAAAAAATAGGTATTTCTTGCTTTAGCAACTTCTTCTTGATCTAAAGAAGCTCAGACCATGCTGCTGAAGTCTTCGCCTTGTGCGACTTTCTTACTGTTCCTGCGAGTAGATTTACATCTTTCACTCCCAATAAGAGGAGCATGGTCATGCTCATTCGCCGTCTTGGGAATCCCACACTCGTCTAAGGAGCTACATCGACGAAGGACCTGAAGCACCTCTTTCATAGACGGCCTGGATGAAGGCAATGTGGCCGTGCACATTAGGCCAAGCTTAAGCACATTGCTCATTTCCTCCAAGAAGTGCAGCTGTTTTACTTGCTCGTCAAGAATTTCGGCAATTTGATTCCCATTGCTGTAGTGCTTCCATGCCCAATCTGCTAAGTTTAAGTTATCACCAGCGTTGGTGGGTTCTTTCCCTGTCGTGAGCTCAAGTAACACCACTCCGAAGCTGTACACGTCAATCTTTTCATTCACCTTCGGCATGTAACCATACTCTAGAAGAAATCCATCACAGTTGTCGAATGTCAATACTAGTATCCATAGTTTATAGAGAGTGGCATTTTTTTTAAAAAAAAGAAACAAAATAGCCTCGAGCAAAACAAGTAACTTTATGATGCTTACCAGGAGCTAAATAGCCAAAAGACCCCGCGACAGCAGTGACAGTGTGAGCTTGGCCTTGTTTAACAAACTGTTTAGCTAGTCCAAAGTCAGCAATCTTGGGATTGAACGAAGAATCGAGCAAGATGTTGCTAGATTTCACATCCCTATGAACGACAGGCGGTGAGCAATCATGATGCATATAGCATAGTCCTTGTGCAGCTCCAACTGCTATTCTCGACCTAGTAGGCCAATCGAGGACGACATCACTACCATGAAGCCATTTATCTAGACTTTGGTTCTCCATGTACTCATACACCAGCAACTTGCATTGGTCGCTTGAGATACAGCACAATAGTTTCACTATATTAGAATGCTTGATTGTTCCAAGTATCTGCACCTCAGCAATGAACTGAGCCTCGTCGATCTGTTTCTTATTCCATATCTTCTTGACAGCCACTGCATCGCCTAATCTGTTCTTGGCTATTCGGTATACTTTCCCTGACCCTCCAGAACCAATTACATTGTCATCGGTCAAGCTTAACAAGATGGTGGCTTCTGTGAAATCTAACTTCTGGAACGATGTTAACTTCCAAGTTTCCAACTCGCTCCGTTGCTTTCTGTTCCTATACTCCTTCACCATATTAAGTGTCAAGTACAAAGTTACCATGAAAACAGCAACAGAGATCACCAGAATCAGCACCAGTAATCCTGATGATAAGCGCTTGGAGGAATGCAGAGAAGAACAGGTTGGCAGGGTTCCGATCTGATTCACAGTACACAGCTTTGAATTATTGAGGAAGCTGTTCTCAAAGGCCAAATTAGAGAGGGAAGAAGGGATTTCTCCGGTAAGCTTGTTGGACGAAAGGTTGAGAAATGTGAGCTTTAAACTGCCTATTTCAGCTGGGATTTCTCCGGATAGATCATTATCCGATAAGTCGAGATCAATGAGGTCCAGTAGAGAACCTAATGCAGACGGAATTGATCCGGAGAGCCGGTTTCTAGCAAGGTTCAGGGTTGTCAAAGACTGCCACGAATCAATGTTCCCTGGAATCTCACCTGAGAGTCCATTCCCGTCGAGGCTAAGAGTATTTATCCTCGAAAGCCTAGTTATTTCCGGAGGAATCGTGCCCGAAAATGAGTTGTTGCTTGCCAAGAACACCATCAGATTGCTCCAATTCCCAACCTTCGATGGAATCTCACCAGAAAAATTATTGTTAGCAATCTCTAATCGCGACATATTCCAAGATATCTCATCAGGGAGCTTTCCCTCGAACACATTGTCGCTCAGCATCAAATACTCTAGGTTCTCCAAGGTCCAAACACCAGAAGGAACCTCACCAGATAACTCATTGTCATACACCTCAATACCCCTCAGAGTTTGGCAGCTCGCGAGAGAGCTCGGGATCCCTCCAGTCAGATTGTTCTTGAAAGCAATAACACCTGTTAACTGTCCATTGGCGCATAAGTTCTCTGGCAAGGGACCCGAGAATCGGTTCATGGACACCTGAAAGGCCTGGAGGTTCGAGTGAAGGCCGAGCTCAGGAGGAATCACGCCGGATAAATTATTGCTCCAAATATTGAAGTTTACAAGTTTAGGGAGTAACCCCAGTCTTGTTGGTATCTCCCCAGATAACTGATTGCTAAACAGATTCAATGTCCTCAGCTGCCTTAACTCTTCAAACCCAACAGGAATCGGCCCAGTCAAGTTGTTACTAGACAGATCGATTTCGACCAACCCAAAGCACTGGATTGAGCTCGGAATCTCACCGTACAACTGATTCTCAAACAGATACAGATAACTCAAGTTCGTAAACTGAAGTAACCCGCTGGGGATATCACCAACCAGATCATTCCCCATCAAATCCAACCGTTCAATACTCGTCAGATTCACGAAACTCACCGGAATCGTCCCGATCAGACCGCACTGCCTCATGTACATCACCTTCAGATTCCTCAATCCCCCGAACGAATCGGGAATCTGTATCCCCGCAAACCCGTTATATGCCAAACCCAGCTCCTCCAGCATCGACAAGTCCCCGATCTCAGACGGGAAGGTCCCGTTAAAGAGATTTTGAGTCAACCCCAAAATCCTCAAATCCCTCAGCTCCCCAATCGATTTAGGCACGTCGCCGGAGAAGTTGTTCCCGGTGAGATCGAGGACCTGAAGTGTCCCCGACAAGTTCCCGATGTCAATTGGGAGCTGCCCGGTGAAGTAGTTCTCGGAGAGGTCAAGAACACGGAGACTCCGGCAACGAAACAGCGTGCTCGGGAACCCACCCGGTACGTAGTTCCAGGAAAGGTTGAGTGTCGTGAGGGAGGTGAGGTTGCAGATGGAGGGCGGGATTTGGCGGGTGATGTTGAGGCTCGAGAGGAGGAGGCCGGTGACTGTGGCGTTGTCCGATGAGCACTCCACTCCACTCCAGCTGCAGGGATTGTTGGCGGTTGTCGTGGTCGTGGTGGTGGTGGTGTTGGTCCATTGTGAGAGTGCGGGCGGGTCCCCCCATTGGCGGTTGAGGTCGAGCAAGACCGAGCGCTCTGCAAGGGATAGAGAAGCTGATGCGATGAGTGGGGTGTGAAGGAGGAGGAGGCAGAGGAGAGAGAGGAGAGTTGCGGGGTAGCGGGAGGGTAGTCTCGGCATTTTGGGTGTTTTTTTCGATTGATTCGGTGAGCTCAGATGAATAAACAGAGAAGCTTCAGCTCAAGCAGTAGAATGAAATTGGATGGGATCATGGGATGGAGTTGAAGGAAAGGAGGGGACTGCAACGACTTTTCAAATTTGGCGGGCGAGGGAAGTGGGCAAGGATATGCAACGACTTGTCAAATTTACCTTCAATCTTAGAATCCAGCATTATTTGACTTTGACTTTTCCCGTTGTCGCCGTCGACTTTGAAAAAAAGCTACTTCTAGAAAATAAGATGTGAGTGAAACCGTGAGCATCCACGATGGTTTGTGCCGGATTGCTAAATAAAAACAATTTTTTTTCTTTTTCGAAACCAAGAAGGGGCTTTAGTCACGTGTCATGCCTCGCGACCGGTACTTCTTTCTTTCTTCCCTGCATGTCGAAATTGCTTTTTGTTCAAGTCATTCGAACTATCTCGCATCGTCTCTCCCGCGGACGATCGTCTTCACTGATAATACTCTAAAAAACAAATTCACAAAATCAACTTCAAATCTTTCCAAATTTGTTCAATCTTTTAACCTTATTTTTTATTTTAGATAAATTTCATCTTAATTTTAAAATTTGTGTTGATTTTTGGAGCAATATGAATTGACAAAATGTTTGTATGAGTGTGAAATTGTTAGGATTGTTTGAATTAATTGATGTATTAAAATAAACATTAACTGCTTAAATTATGTTGCGTTTGTTGGAATTGGTCAGGATGGAGATAGAATTTGGTTTGATGATAGATGTAATTGGGGAATTGGAGGAATGTAATTTTATTAGACCTACAGTTATAATATTCGTTTTTTTTGTTTTTGTTTCAGATAATATAATATAATTTGATAGAAATAATTAGTTTAAGAAATATATATAACGAATAAATAATACATGTAATTTCAAGCATAGATCACGTAAGTGAGACGTGATTCTCTAGTTAACATCATAATTGGGTGGATGAGTCACGTGAATATGACAAATTATATTTTATTTGTATCAGAAGATATAAATAGTTTCAATTCTCTCAAAAGTAATATTTTTTTACTATTCTTTGTCATTGATCTTCTACAAAAACATATTGTGACATAAGTTTGGGAAAAAAAATTTATGGTCTTTTTATTTATTTTTGATGTTTTGAAAAGCTTCTTGCATGACATGTTGTCATTTCAAGATGTAAATATTGATGATACTATGCAACAATAAGAAAAAATACTATCATGATTTATATTTGATCATAAATATGACAAAAACCTTAGAGAGTGTTTAGGACCATTCAAACTGAACAATTGTTGGCACGTAACCTGTATGATTTAGCGCACATCTTTTCTATAATAATAATTTATATTTTACCGATAACATATTTAGGAATAGACGTTTTATGTTTTTTTGTTTCTTTAGTAAAGGGCTCCAATATTATTGTTGTTGTTGTTGTTGTTGTTGTTGTTGTTAATCAATTTTATACATAGTAATTTTAATTTTAATTTTGTTTAAATATTGATGATGATTATTAATCTCATTTTAATGTTAATTTCTTTAACTTAAATTTAAGGAAAACACCAAACATGAACTAAATTTCAAGTTTTGAAAAATATAAGACCACTTTTTCAATATTATTTACCTATAAAGCAATCAAGTTATTTTTACTACACGAAAGTCCATTTTTTTTCAAAATTAACTAAGATTCTTCCAAATCTGTTCTGAATCAAATCAAATCAATGTTTTAAAAAAATAAAATAAATCTACATATTTTTTGAAAGGAAATAAATCTACATTTTTGATTCAAAAGTTCAAAAAAAAAATCTTCTTCTCATCCTTCAACATCTTCGTCGACTATCGTCATCATCAAACTACGTAACACAACCAAAAAAATTTTGATGTAAGTCTTAAACAAGATTGTAGTACATCTTCACTGAAAGTGTAGTAAGTCTTCAGTAAAATTGATGTACACCTTCAATAAAATGGAATACGTCTTCACTGAAAATGTAGTACGCCTTCACTAAAATGTAGTTGTACTTGGAATGGAAAATAGACTTGGTTGATGATATCGACGATGAGCATGTTTTTGTCATTGACATAAAGCAAACACAGAAACAAGTCAATGGTAGCGAACATCATCGTCGATCCATACTCAATGCTTCCCTATTCACCGACAACGGACTTCATTGACGACGATGATGTCGATCCTTATCAGCGCTTCTATGTTTTTAAGCGATAGAATTTATCGACGACGACGATATCGATCCTCCACATTTCCCTGTTCTTCGGCGGCGGGACAAAGACAGCGACTAACTTCGTGAATGACGTGTAATATCCCTAAAGAAAATCGTGATAATTAAAAAGATAATTAACCATCTCGCGTTATTGGGTCGTTAATATTTTTACAAGATATTGTGAGGTTAGAATCAGCTTAACAAATCGATGGAATAAACTTGAGACATTTACATTTTTAACAGCCCGATATCTTTTTCATAGATATCTCAACAACCTCTCTATATTTATTCCAATTCACGTGGGTTTCAAAACAAACCTGAGCGTTCAAGATTGAGAGCAGAGACAGAGAAAAGGATAAGCATTTCGTTTCGTCTCTATTTTGTCTCGTCTTCGATTCGTTTTCGTCTCGTCTCTGTCGTCGTGTCTCGTCTCGTCCTCGTCTCGTCTTCGATCTGGCCGTCCCTAACCCCGACTATCGTTTTTCAGCCAGATCCGGCCACCTCGGCGCCGCCTTTGCCTTCAATGCCGCTGCCAAGAGGAACGCTCGCATCGCCCCTAGCTAGAGCAGCCCCGTGCTCTGCTCTACCCAGCTACTGCCTCATCCCCGCCGCCGCCGTCAAGGCTTGGAGCAACCGTCGCCGCCATCGCCAGGGCCGAAGAGCAGCCGCACCGCCACCTACCATCAACCCCGAAGCTTGCCACCACCTGCCTAGCTACGCCGCCACTTGCCCCGCCTCGCCCAGCCTTGTCGGAGTCGGCTCCAATCACCGGCAGCAGGTTCCCGGCCACCGTAGGCATTCTCCGCCCCGTCGCCTGAAAACCCCGAGCTCGACTTCTCTGTTTGTTCAATGGAAAAAGGAAAAGGGGATTTATCCCCTGTGAACACAACTTAGGATTATGTACACTTATGTGTACATAATATATTATTTTTACGTTTTAATATTTTACAAGGATGCTGATATCATTAATTTTATTGTAGGTACGAATGTTATGTAGGAGCGGGATCAAGCTTCGGAATTATTTGAAGAATTTTCTGATTTTATAAAAATGACAAGGTAACACACATCGTTACCTTATATTTTATAAATGTGCGTGAATGATTTGATTGTGTGAATGCCTAGATTACAAGTTTAAATTAAAATAAAATCTGGGTATTTGCATGACTGTTTGCCTGCTTGATATTTAATATACTCTTGCGTGATGTTAAATAATTTACTTGATAAAATATGTGTTTGATCATTATTAAATGATTCACATGATACAATGATAACGATGCAAAATATAGAATATTTATAGATTACTATAAATATTTTTGATATATGTCCTGTTGCTGTTGAATGACTTCTGTGTGCTAATGATTTCATATTGTAACGAAATTAAGTTACGAAATGTTACAAAATTTCTTGGATTGAATAACATGTGAGGAAATAACTTTTAGGTGACCCTTAATAGAATTAACTACGGCTTAATTCGAATGATGAAACACCATGGTGGTCGCTTGCTATACATGAAATTAATGATTTAATTTCATGTCACATGCCTGAGCAACCTGAATCCTGATCATAACGCAATTTCTTAAAATTAACAATGACTGGGAGAGTTACGGTTACATGAGTAGTTAGGAAGGGATTGAATATCCCTTCAGCGTGCAGACAACGACAATGAGTGTTGGTCGTGTTTGGTTAAAATTAACCATCGTGGGTCGACTGTAGAGACCATAACGTCTATTTAATTGTTCCTAGTACGGCCATACTAGGTAACTATATTAAATCTCTGTGGTAACTCCTCTCATGTCATCAACTTCTAAAAGTCACGAAGATTAACACGACATGATATGTAATACGAAAAACAAGGTTTGACCTGATCAACTTAAAGTGTTGTTGTTATTACTGTTATCCTGTACGTACGCGAATATAAGTATTTATATTCTCCTGTTTGGCATATGATTGCTCGGTGTTGTTTGCATTGCATCCTATTTATGCATGGGAAACACATGATATAATAAGCATGTCGGATCCCTGAAATGGACATGTATCCTGTGTTACTGAACTTCCAAGCTCACGGTTACGTGCTTATTTCGGGTAATAAATGATCGTGGGATAGATTGTCGTACAGTAATGTTGATTAAATTTGGATTACAGAAACGTTTCCTTTATATTTCTAGATATTTGATTTTTGTGTAATAAAGGACAATGTAAGTTTGACATTTCTTGGTGATTCCTATGTTTCTGGTACTTAAACCCCGTGTAATCTTATCGTCTTATTTCGAATGAACTTTGGAGCGACGATAACGTCACGTGTCAAGCAGGTATTGGACAGAAAATCTTGAGACGTTACATGACGACTCGGTCTTCTTGGCAAGAATCACAATTGGTAGTTCTCCTCCTTTTACATGTTGAATCTCTCTCGTAGTCAAGGCAGCAAGCAATGCGAAAGAAGAGAAGGCCCGGAATTCAAAGTAAAGTGTGAAGAATATTTTCAAGCATCCAGCACCTCCTCAAACTTTTGCTCGGGCATGGGACTCGTCTACCAGTTACTGTCCGGTGATGGGATAGGGCTATTCTGATCCTTAATTGAAAATCATCAATTTGGTATTACAAACATTCCATGCGGGAACTGGATTCACAAGAGTGGAAGGCACTACAGGAATAGTAGATCCACCTAAAGCACTTCCTTTTTAACTACTCTTGCTCTTTGAAAGGTGATAGCCCTACTTAGCCCTCAATTAGTGGGTAGGCTAGGCTAACTCAGCCGTATACCTTTTCCCTTTTGAATAATCCATGGGTCAAGTAGGCGAACCTAAGGGGCGACAACATGGGACTAGTAGCCTTGACAAAAAAAAAACATAGGTTAAAAAAATCAATGGTGTTTCGACGATAATCCATAATGTAGTAGTACGTCCACCATAATGTTGCGTCGGTCGTATCAATGATGTTTTGACGATAATGAAGAAGGTCATTGTGGGTCAAGAAACGGTAACAAGAAATAGATAAAAAAAAAAGTTTAGGATTTTGAAAAGTATATTTATTGAAATGTGGTCTTATTGGTAATAACAATCTTATGGTGTATTTTGTAGGGGAAAAACATTGAAAAAGTGACCTTTTGAGTAATTGTCTCATAATATAATTTCACAACTTTAAGTTTTCCATATTCAATATTATTATTAGATGATCATTAGAAATAGTAAATTTAATATTATTATTAAATATAGATGATCATTATTAATCTCGTATTAGTCTCGTTTCATGTTAATTTATTTAACTTAAAGTTAAGGAGAGCTACAAACGTGAACAATGTAAGTTCGTGATTCCAACAAGATCAAACTAGA
>JAOVYX010001240.1:0-12817 GCA_035668315.1 Drosera spatulata | reverse complement strand
GTATATTACTCACTTGAATATATAGAAAATACAATGAGAGTCATAAGAAAGGAAATAACTAAATATCCGACAATTAAGAAAAATAAACCAAAATAAATAAAGAGCTAATAATATGCTATTAGCTAATTATGCGCTATCAAAATATATGGTGGAGAATATCGCAATCCCAAGTACTCAGCTGCATCAAATCATCATCGAGAAAAGATTAAATAGGTATCAAATCAGAACGCTATATTTCATACTACACTTGCAAGCTACGAGTAACGTCACCAGGAATTCATATTTGCTGGTTTGTTTTCAATCAATCTCATGGTAAATGAATGATATCGGCGCTAATACCAGTACATGTTAATGCTGTAACGTTATTTGTGCCATCTGGTCTTATATACTCCCTTCGTTCTCTAATATAGGAAACGTATTGATCTGACACGTGAATTATGTGTATGTTGAATTTTTATGGAATTTGATGAAAAAAGAATATTTTTTGAGTGGCAGTAGGTTTACTATAACAATTGTGAGTTGTGAGTTATGAGAGGAGATAGTGACTTACTGTAATAGATGAGATTAATTTGGTTTTTTTTTATGTTAAAAGGTTACTAAATAAGATTATGTTGTGTATATTTTAGAACGACCCAATCAGAAAAGAAGGTCTGTTCATTTTGGTACACTATCGGAATTTGATATCAGCTTTTCTTTTATACTTCCTTTGTTCCAAAATATAATCAACGGTTTGATCTAGCAAGTGGATTTATGTGTGTGTTGAATTTATGTAAAATTTGATTAAAAAAGAATATATTTTTTATGATAGTGGGGTTTACTGTAACAGTTCTGAAAGGAGATAGTGGATGTATTCTAATAGATGATAATTGTTTTGATATATATTTTAGGACGACACAAATAAAAAAGTATTGCATATATTATGAAATTGGAAGTATTAGTTAAATGAGGAGAACATTTTTGTTGTGGTGTAACATGAAAGAAACTTTTCATAGTATCATATTCAACAAGTTCTTTGAATGTTAGGTTCCAAAATAACCTTTGGAATTTAACAGGTTAGAGTTTATTTCAGCACACTATTTAATTCATTGATACATGTCGGTCGCACAGCATATGGTTTATCAAATACATAAGAATGCTTACCGATTGTATGTAATGGTACTTTGCTATATAGCTATCTCTATACAAAATCACAGAGGCCTCGATGAAGCTTGTGGTTAAGCTCGATGAGGCCCCAATCTTCAAAGACCAACGATCATCGATGTCAATATAAACTTTCGACTACTTAATACCTACCATTATTAATTGGAGTAAGCTCATGAAGGTCAAGGAATATCGTAGGTATCTTAACATGTCCTCTCAGATGAATATCCTGTCAAGCTGAAAGCACAAGCTTGCTCAAATAAATATATCTATTTACATGTGCATATATATGTACAAGTTCGGTAAACTCAACTGATCTAGCTAACTACAGACTCAATTAGACCTTGACAAGCTGTTCAATGTTCATCGGCAAGCACACTGACGACCCATTGATGCAGTTTAATGCTACAACTTTGCCTGATGCCTCAGTCAGATGATAAGCATCCCAGAAGAAATGATCGTTGGGGTTCGAGCATGGTGGTAGCTGCGGAATGCAAGTTAATGTCCGGTTGAACCATGTCACACAGCACGGATTGCTCGTATCTTTCAACCCTGCGAGGATACAAATAGATTTATCCCATGTTCTCGACACCATGATTTTGCAACCAGATGTTCATGTAACATAGTTTAACAAGGGTGTATAGTACTAGGAAGTTAATTACCGTAGTTGGAAGGATGCATGATAGCATCATAGGCAAGCCAATTTGAATGACCAACAACAAACTTGGAACCACCCTTAAGATTGGATCCCAAGGTTTGGACCATGGAACCGAGCTCGCCATTGAATAGAGTTATCATCTTGTTTACATTTTCATCGCATTTCGCTCCTCCTTGCGCCCTGCTCGCGATGGATGGAATGCAACCAATTGGACCAAGCTCGAACAACACCATTTTCCTAGCTCCAAGCTTGTGCAACCTCTGCAACAAGCTCACCATATCATTTTGATTCATTGTATATTAGACGAATAAGACTCGATATATGTAGCATATATGTGTCATATATGTACCTGTAGTTGCCTAGAAAGAGCGTCGACCAGCTTTTTAGAAAACTGTTGAGGTGTGTAACGTGTGTCGATGCTGAAGCCATTATTTAGGTAGCTGTTGATGTAATCGTTGTTGCCAATCGAAATTATGAACACGGACTTGGCTAGGTACTCGGAAAGGTCGTTCGAGCTGTTGAAGTTATGAGACATGTCCGTCTTCAGTGTAGCTTGGAACATATTGATTTGTTCATCCAAATTTAGGCACTTCCCCTGTAAACAAGTTCACCATGAAAGTCAACGAATATATAAATCAGCGTTTATGGACGACCAAGCATGGGCTGCTACTACTGTCTGAAATGGATGTTGACGTTGTGAGTGACATCATCCAATCAAACTGAAATTCACTCTTAAAAAATAGGCATATAGAAGTTTGAAACTCTTGGTTAGGATGTCTCAATTTGTGACATATGAGACCGTGGCATCTTACAATTATTGTTATTGAGTAGGAGAAAGATGGTAAATTTCTTACAAGATTGGATCCAGTTTCGGGTAAAATCCCACAAGCACCAGATGCATAGTTGAACCCAGTTGTCCAATGTGGATCCTTGGGCCCAAGTCTTGGTGGTGGATATGGCAGGCCCAGATATTCAGCTGTGACATTCAGCCCAGCCCAAATAGATTGTCAATAAAATGGAAGCTTTTTTTTTTTTTTTTTTTTGAGAATAAAATGGAAGCCTTTTAATTGTATAATAAATAATGATCAGATAGTCACAACATGCTTCTTTGACTCAATCCAGTTATTTTCATATGACGAAACCAGTGTGTTACGTTAGTCTTCGCGATTACAAATCAACATTAATCATCCAGGTGTTTCCTTTCTTAAAAAAAAAAAAAAAACAGGCTCAAAATCCTTTCGTGTTCAAAGAATTTTATTGCAAAAACTTCTAAAGAAAATATGAATGTAAACCACAAACCTATAAAATCAGCTACTGTTCGGCCATTGCTAAACCTTCCTGTGACGCCTCCGGCAAAGTCGATTCCATAGGGAGGATAATCGGCCCTTGCCACAGTAAGAAGATGATTGTTGTTTCCGCTATCGAGCAACGAATCTCCAAACACATACAACGCAGGCGTCAGAAGTGACGATGATGATGAAGAACCATCCGTACCCACCACTAAGGTGATACAATGCAAGAAAACGAACACAAATATCATAAGCATTGAACGCGAACTATCGATCTTGTAACTCATTGTTCTCGATCGAGGGAGATAAACTGTAAGATCAACGGTGAAATGGACTGTTTCTGTATTTGAAGATTGACAAAGGTGAAGCGTGAAAGGAACTTAATTAGTTTTTGGAAATGGATGAATTTTGTAAGCATGAAAAGTACCAATATATACAGGGAGCGTTATGATCTTTAAACTTACTTGTCTAAAACAAGGAAAAGGATAGGTGGTGGAGATAAAGGAGAAGTCGACACAAATTCATATCCAGTAATAAAATCTGATAAATTTTTGCCAAAAATATAGCGATGGTCATTATGTGCGTTACTCATGTTGAGGATTTTCATCAACTTGTCGAGAACACTAACGTGGGATGGAAGTGCAACAACGTTATTCTGGGTATCGTATTAGAGGACATATGAGGTCTTCCAGTACGGTACAAGGATTAGAGTTCAGCATTATCCTTGATAGCAATGTTGTTGACGAACCTGAATAAAATGCTAAACACAGCAGTCAACATAATACTACAGTAAAGAAATACGATGATTTAATACCCTTCTTATGAAGGACAGGGTTTGTTCATGATAAGATTATCTGAGTTGTTGTATTTTAAAAGGACATAAAAATAATCTACTCGATTTTTTATAATGATTATCCAAATTACTAAATCCAATCATTTCCTATGTTGACCACGTTTAGAAGCCTTGCCGTATGGAGGATTTAGTGGTGATTAGTAAGCCATTAAGTGTTCTTGGATCACTAATCAGCATGGGTAATGACAAATTATGAATTTGGAACCTGATCTCTTAGATCCCAAACTCATTTTGTGCTTTTGATTTCAACTAACTTTGATCTGATACAAATTTTAGGGAAAATTCCCAAGAAATACAAAAAAAATAAAAACAATTTTCAATAAGTACAAAACGGAAAAATATTTCTCATCTAGTACAATTTGTCGTTATCACAAATCAAAACCGTCTAAGGCCACGACAAATATATCAAACCCACGATAAACAAACAAGACGCACTAACCGAACTCATTCGAATTTCAAATCGAAAATCAAAACCTATTCAAATCCACTGTCGAATCCAAATCGAGGCTCAAATTCGATTCAACTCAACAAATTCAAGAGACACACTGTTTTCAACAACAATTTCAAACGAAAAATGTGAAATTGATGAACTAGGGTTTTGTTATTCAAATTTTTGAAAGAACGCTAAATTCAATTGATATATACATCAATGCATACATGAATTCGATCGAAATAATTCGGGATTTCCTATGTTTGAATAATTAATATTAAAAAAAGCAGAGCGTCTTTAGAACCAAAATCAGTGCCCCGTGTCCAAGACCTCAAGTTTCTTATGTGTTTGAACCCTAATGTCATTCTTTGATGTCGCATTAATTCAAAATATATTGGATAGAATGTTTATTATCACTGTTTGATTAAGGCGCACAGTTATATATTGTGGAAGCATCAATGAGGCGTACTGTTTGTTAATGACAAATCGCATTGTTTAATATTCAACTGCATTAAACATTAATTTCCTAACTCGCACTGTTCATTAGTTGGACATTAACGGACGCGCTGTTAAAAACACAAAGACGCACTAAGGCCAAAGGCACACTGTTCTAATTACTAAGCCCAAAGTAAATCAGCATTTTAATGAGACGCACTGTATGTGTAGTTCCAGCCGCACTGTTTACTATTCAAGGACATAGAACATTAATTTATTAGGATGCACTGTTTTGTTAACGAAGATATACTGTTTGATTATTTAACAATGCCACACTGTCTTAAATAAAGGCACACTGTTTTTTTTATTTATTCTTAATATGTTTTGTTTTCCTTGATTTGTATAATGAAATAGGAGAAATGGCACTATAACGAAGCAACTTAGCAACCCTGATTAAACTTTTGAAAAAGGAACTGGAATTTGAATGCACAAACGAGCATAAAGTACGGCTCAGAAAAATACCATTATGGCATTGTTTGACACGGTTTTTTTAGAAAATATTACTACCTTAGATTGCAGAAAGAGTGACAAGTTCATTCGAGAGGTTATATCGAAGTACAACCAAGGAGAAACTCCATTCACTTTCGGAGATAAAGACTTCACCATAGCGGCCATTGGATATCAAACTCATATTGGCATTGTTGACGAGACGAATGAAACAATTGAAGAGCGAAATATGCCAGAGAATGACGACATCCAAGTTGCACGAAATAGTCATCGAACCATCAAGAGGTAAAGAGGCACATGACTATAAGGACACCGCTAGGCTACTAGTGTTGTAAGTTATGAACACCTTATTTGTCTCCACATCAAATATATCAATGAAGTGGACGTATGGAAACTATGTGGCTGATATGGACAAATTGTGTGACTTCAATTGGACATTGCACATCTACAACAAACTCAAGAAATCTCTCAACCATAACGTCAACGACGAGGTGTACAAGTTGAAATCAGTAAATGGATGTCTACTCAACATTCCGATAAACATTTTATACTGTTACGCTCTTTATTTTGATGAAGATGCACTGAATTTATATGTATTATTATTTTTAAGTAAGACGCACTGTTTCATTTCATGAAGACGCATTATTTAAAATTATATGGTTTTTTAAATAAGACGCACTGTTTATAATATAATAGGCGCACTGAGAAATGTTAGTTTTACTTCAGGCACACTATTTCTACACATAAGATGCGTTGTTTGATGTTAATTGGTTATATTCATGAAAATTCACTTATCAAATGTAATTTTTTGGGCCTACTAAGAAGTCTGCTCGAAGAAGACGGGGCCAATTTCACATCCACTGACGAAGCTATTTGGTCAACAAGTGATGAAGGAATAGGATGGATGACAGCCTCATAACTCTTCCTATAACTTTCAACAGAAAAATACAGATTGATCATAGTGCGCGCAAGCAAGGAAAACTTCATAATCACATAAACCGTAGGTAAACATGGAAAATCGTTTGTCTGTTACATACGACAAGATTAACTCTTCTCTCACATTACTTCGAAAATGAGCTCCGAAGATCTCTTTATCATAAAAACGCATGATTTCTTGAATAGTTCATTGAAAGTCTCAAACATCCTGGGACATAAATCCCCATTACATTGTTCTGCATCAATTCGATGATTATTGTACCACTCCATTAACTTGACATGAATTTGATCCACCATTTTAGTGATAAGAAGCTCCCTCACGCTCAAAAGCCAAGCATTGAATCACTCCGCAACGTTGGTCGTCATCTCGTCATAACGACAACCAATTGCAAAACTGATTGCCCACCTCTCGTAAGGCATAAGCGAAGCCGTAAAATCTTTAGTTAAATCACCTCCTCTTTTCTGAAATTCATTCAACTTATCACAAAACTCAGTGACGATTGAAGCATAGACGCAACTGTGAAACTTATCATTGATAAGCTGCTTGTATGACGACGGCATATTAGCACCTCTGAATCTACTTTTCAAATTATTCGTCAGATGTCGAAGACAATAGAAAAGAGGATGATTCGAAAATACTTCGGGAAAAACTTCCAAAAGGCCTTACTTAGGATCACAAACAAAATTGATCCTTCGTTCGACAAGAATTACTTGACGAAACTCTAAAAGAAACCAATGCCAAATCCCAGTGGAAAAAGTCCTGCAAAAAAAAAAATCATATGAATAATGTTCATGTGTAAAATACTACAGGAATTAGGGATGAAAATGGCGCACTGTTTCAATTATACAGACGCACTATTAAAAAAAACAGTGCGTCTGTTTAAAAGAAACATGGGGCCTCACTAAAAGTACAAAAAAAAACAATATTTAATTTTAAAAAAGAAATGCATTTCCCTATTTGCATCTTTTCAGTATCTTCTAATATCACTCCATTGAAATTACTCTTCATGAATGTGCCATTAAAGAAAAACAAAAGTCTACAATGATTGAAACCGATGATCGAAGCATGAAACCAAACAAATAGCCTAGAAAAACGATTTGATCCTTCTTCTGTGGTAAGTGTAATATGACTTCCTAGATTGGTACTAATAAGTGTCTGAATATATGGCTTCAATTTGCAAAACGACTCGAAAGAATCACCACTAACCATCATCTTCGTCTTTTTTTAGGGTTTTTCATTACTTCTTATATAACAAATCCAAACCATAGTTGGTTTGAAAATAATTTCTAACTTACTTTGCATTAAAATTAGGGTCGTGACATATCATTTCCAAAAGAGACTTAGCAAGCCATTCCATCTTCATGGACTTCATTGAACCCGTCGGGAAGAACAATTGTCCACAAGTGTAGACATTATTCAGTTTCTTTATGAAAAATGATTTATTGTAAGCATACAATGAAGCCTTAACAAACTATTGACAAACACCATCTTCCTTAAAACAGATCGCATAAGCCTTACCGTTCTCATTCCTCTTAAAACTATATCGAAATCTAACTTCACTTGCATAAAGTGTGAGAGACTTCCTGAACTGCTTTGCGCCATCAAGAAAAACTTGATCAACGTTTTGAATCAAATTTGACCAATGAGAAGAATGCAAGGGTTGATCGCAATTGCTCGACGAACCAACATCCAACTGAAGCAACGACTCACATACAACATCATTACTAAAATCATTATTTATCTCAGAATGTTCAAAATGATTGAAAATTAGAGTCCTAGAAATCCGTGCGTTAGTAGAATAACCCAGGCGTACTATATCATTATATTAGCGCACTGTTTAAGATTATGAGACACTGTCATTACTCAGGCGCACTGTTTCTTCAAACTGATGCACTATTCCATTTTTCAGAATCTGAAACCACACTTGAACCACAACAATCCAAACCAATTCCACTACACACAACATTCACATCAATTGTTGTTAAACGATGATATTTTGAGAGCTCAAACAACATCATCAAATCCTTTTAATCATTCAATAAACATCGATCATGATCTGAAATTGAATAATACAAATTGAATTCATTCGATGAAGAGATTTCGAAACGATCTCATACCTTTTCAATAGCATATTCGAAATCAAAATCTGAATGGCATAAAAAAAATGAACAAGATATAGAACCAAATCTACAAACAAACTCATCATCCATTGAAAAAGGATCGAAGATAATGATCACGATAACAATGAAGATGTCGAACAAATTTCCGTGATGATCACAATGATTGTTATCAATTTCGAATGAAAAATCTACAGAAAAACCTACGCTTTGTAAAAAAAAAAAAAAAAAGAATGAAAAGGGAGACGATTAAGGCAAAAATCGTGCGTTTGGTTGAGGAAAATGAAAATTATATGAAATGAAAAATATTTTATCAGGTTATATGAAATAAAAATTATTTTATAAAGCATGTATCATAGGGGATTTTTCTGTAAATTTTCAATCAAATCTTTTCTATTTTGAATTTTCCTGTGGTAATCGAGACAGGAACAAGCTTAATTAGTTTCAAACTTCAATTACTATATATAATTTCAAGGGAGGTGGTATTTTTTGGTTGGTCACTTGAGTCTAACGGGGTTTTAGTGATTAATTTCATGGGTTTGTATCATCATGGGGTTCTAATGATTAATGGCAAACAATTGCTTATTAGCTAAGCCCAAGTCAATAATAAAATAACTATAAAATGATCAAACAAAGTTAAAATCTAAAAATTAATCTTGCTACAATTGAACTTGTTATATTATAACAATCAACAATAAATTATCAGCGGCATAAAACTAAGGAAATAGTTAAACAAAAATGAAAAACTTATTTCAACTTACATTGTTGATTCAAACTTTTTTAAAATACAGATTTGGGACTAGTTTAATTAACTATGGGAATTGTATTAGGTGCATATCCGAAGATATGCGTCCCAACCATTCCTTTGATGCTTGATTGACTCAAGAAAATTTTTAAAAAAAATTAAGAAAACAAATAATAAACTTATCGAATCAATCAAAACATCATTATTATAAGAGGGTGTACGTCTCTGTACTAACAATTTCCCCTTATCATAAGTTAAGGCGATCACCATTTCAGAACAAATAAAATAAAATTAAGGTGATAATAAATTACCGCGGATGCTCAAAGCTCTAGTGCAACACGAAACCACAAATTCAAGGAAGCCAAGATTTGACTGTTCATATTATCACTAGAAAAAAAGGGAGAACATGGAATCTAACTCGATGGTTGCATTGACTATTGTATCAACAGAAAGAAATGGCTGGGACCCTTATTCATTCATGGATCCCAAATCTCAAAGTTAGCTGAAATATTTAAACCTTCGATGATTATGGCTAGCACCTGCAACAGCAACAGAGGCCACGATACTTTGATCGTGTGAGGAATACATATGAGTTGGAAGGTAATTTGTATCAATTGTGTACATATATGCGTAAGCAATCTATGATGTTAGACTCCTTGGTTGGACTCTGCCCGAATCCTTGAACTTAAAGATCATTTCGCGATACAGAGCAAATAAACGGGTTGCAATGCATATTTTTGTGAAATAATAATCTCTCGGTATACCATATAAGCGGGGTGATGAAAGACGGAGAAAGAACGAGCAGGCCCATGCCTTTACTTATAAGGTTTTATTAAATCTTTAGGATCCCAACTTAAAATCAATTGACAATAAATAAAATCTTTTAAGATTTATATATACACTTATAACGTTTTTTCCCATGCAATACACGTAAATTATTCTCAGCAGGTTTTCGTACAGCCTTAAACGTTATGTTAGTATTTCAAACATCATGAGCATCTCACTGCTTTCCAGGTGATGAGAAAATAAAAAATAAAAAAAAGGACCAAAACCTTCAAGGGAGACTTGACTCAAAAAACGGCATTGTTTTTTTACGTTTATTTTTTTCTTAATAACATCGAAGAATAACTCGTTTTCTCAAAAAATGATTTTAATTTTATTGAAGAAATCGTTTTCTGAGGAAACGAGTTCTTCTTCGACGTTACTGAAAAAAAAAATAGACGTCAAATAATTGCACCCCTCAAAAAGCTAACCAAGATTGGTCCATTAAGTATAAATGAAAACCTTTTATTTTGGAAAAAGCAATCATCATTTTATTATTTTATTATAGAAATGTCATGGATTGTATTTGTTATACTTAATGAATCAATCTAATGGAAAAATAAAGCATGAGATCCAAGATAAGGGATTATGTGATTTTTTATTTTTTGTTTTTGTGACAGGGATTGTAACAAAAATGATAATTTTCATCCTTTTCAATGTTTTTCTTTAATCATCTTGGTTGATGAATAATTATAAAAAAACAAAAAATGACAAAAAAATCAACTCAAAATGATGTTTTTTAGTTTTGTAACAACTTCTTGACTATCTTTTGCAGCATAAAAAATAACCCGTAACTATAATCAAGTATACTTTAACAAGGTACTATCTCCGTCCCAAAATAATTACTCGTAGTACATCGTTTTGTTATTTTGATCTATCTCAAATTATTTACATCGTTTTTATTTTTAGAAAATATTATGTGATTAAGAATTAAAGAGGATGAGAGAGAAAGACTGCCATTGAGAATTGGAATTGAGGAAAAAGAAAATAAATCTAAATTTATGTATATAAAATAAATATTAAATGTTATTATTATAATAAAACGGAAAGAATAATATCCTTACATAAATAAAAACAATGAAGTACTTATTCAAATAATCATATGCTTACCGTGCAAGCCATATGCAAGTGCGAGTCCAGCAGAAAAGAATTAATCGTACACCATAATCATATACCACGATCAAATGTCCTATTGATCTACTGATGATGAGAAAAATTGAAAGCTTGTCAACTAAAAGATGTACCAACAGGCAAAAGCCAATCGACGAATTAAATGAAGAAAAATGGACCAGACGTACAAAACAATAAGCTCCAATGTTACCACAACCCGAGAGTAAATGCATCCAAAAACACGATCGTCTTGGAATGCCATATTCCTCGATGAATCGCTAGTCACAACAATTCTATTGGAAACCGCAGAGTACACTTAGCACATGCATAGGGCCAACTAAATATGTAGACAAACCCAACAAAAAAATTTCACCTCGCATCCGAATCATAATCCCGAAATTTCACTGTCATATGTCGGCTGCATTTCATCGTTTTTTCTTTTCTTTTTCTTTTTTCTTTCATCTAGATTTCCAAAAACTCCCTATCTATACAAAGTGAATTGTTATTTGGAGTATATGCAGCTTGCTAGAAATATATAGAAAATATTTCCCCACTCGAGTTTTACAAGCAGTATGAAAACTTTTTTCCCAACTGCTTTCTTGACAGTACCTTTCTTGTGATAGAACTACCTCTCGCTGTACTCTGGGGCTGCGGTTTCCTCGAGTTGAAGAAGAACACATCTATTTAAAATTGCCGGATGTTCCGGGTGATCATGCGATTTGCAATGGTTCGTTTGGTTGTTCTAGGTTTGGTTGTTCTAGATCGAGACACTCGTATGGATTTGAATAGAAATAGTCCTCTTCTTTCGGCCTATCTGGGATCACCATTCTTGGGCGGGAGCTTCCCATACGATCAGCATGAGCTTCCTTAACGGATGAAGAGAATTCATTCCAGGAAAGAGTTCTGTTCGAGAACTGGTCAATCGTCTCAACCAGAAACTTCCTGTCCAGTGAAATTGTTGTCTTGTTTCCTAGAAATCTGAAACAAATCGTGTTACCATAGTTAAATAGCACGCAAAGAAATGAGCAATATGAATTCGTTCATGTCCTCGCAAGGAGAAGCGTTCTTTTTATGTTGTCTCCCTTTCTCCTTATATCTTATTCATTCGCGTACTAACTCTAATCCAAAACGGGCAACTTTGAGTTTCAATTTTCATACCTTCGATGACCTTCAACTACTTTGGCCATGTTTCCATCATAGGTTGGAACAAAAATGTCACTCTCCAAAGAGACGATGTAATCCAATGCGGCCATTTGAGACGAATGATTTAGAAAGAACCTCAAGTCTTCTGGATTTAGCAAAGTCTCCTTCCTGACCTGTTTCAGATGGGACAGTGATCACTGACATATGATTCTTCGATGAAAACCTAAACTCATTGTCCACGAAATTTGGTGGCCAGTGATACTAACCACATTAGGAAAAGCTGCAGATAACGCTCTCATTCTTCTTTTCCCGCCATATATTTCTCCAGCGGCAATATATATCTGAATATTTGGATCGATCCCCAATGCCCTAAGAGTCAAGGCAGTCTCCTCAGGCGTCAATGGACATAACCCTTGCTTCCTCTTCGTGTCCGAGTCAATGACCTTTTCCTTCCACCAAGGGTACGCATACCTATATGGTGAAATCAATTTCATAGTCAATGACAAAACTCCGACTTAATTTTGAAATTGTCAAAAATTAATGATAAGTAAATCTCACCTCATCTTCGTCAACTCCTCAGCCTCCTCTTCACTGCAACCCTGAGTACATCCAGAGAAAGCCAACATGTCCA
>JAOVYX010001239.1:0-12819 GCA_035668315.1 Drosera spatulata | reverse complement strand
TGTAATAAAGTACGATGTAAGTGGATATTTCTTGATTTCCTATGTTTCTGATACTTAAACCCCCTGTAATCTTGTCGTCTTGCTTCGAATGGATTTTGGAGCGGCGGTAACGCCACTGTCAAGCAGGTATTGGACATGAAATCTTGGGGCGTTACAGAGGATCAAGGCCAAATTTTTAGGGACGATTTTAATGGCTGTTGGTTCGATGATTGTTGGTATTTTTGTGAGTTTCTGTTCAGTTGTAATGTAGGGAAAAGGATAGTGGGTGTTCTTTAGTGAAGAAACATGAAGATGATTACGATTGAAGATATAATACTGAGTTTCTAGCATTATTTTTTTTCTCAATGTGGTTTCTTTGTTGTTCTTAGCTCACTCACGCTCCCATTGTGTTGATAAATTTCTGTTTCTTTTGAGTCCTGAGATATTTTTGCGATTGACCGAATCGAGGTGAAGTGATAGAATATGATAAAGCGAAGCACTTGACGTTGTTGTGTTCTGGTGTGGTTTCGCTAACAAGAACTTCCTTGAACCTCCTTTTGTGTAAGGATAGAAATGGGTTTCCTCACTCTGGAATTGATCATCACGGTTGTGCCATTGTTTGGGATTTTAATCCGAATTTGGAACTTTGTTTCAATGCTATTTTGTGTATTCATGGGTGCGACATGTGAAAGCTGCATATAGTGGCAGATAAGAATAAAATTAGTAAAGTCACCAACGCAGTAGTGACCTAGTTTTTTAAAACATTACTTAATTGTGCGATCTTGGAGATCAAGGTTCAAATGTTGATAAATGTAACGTCTTACGGTTTATATTCAGTTAGTAGGCTTTCTGCTAATCCATGGTTCTAATTTTTACTGTGAGAAATGAAAACATATCAGGAAGTTATGAATTTGTATTATTCAGGAAAGCATTATGCCGGAGGAAGAAGTGTTACATCTTGTGTATTTCTTGGAAACCATACCATCTTTACTTTTGTTCATCTCTCCACAAGCTATGTGGGACTATCAATGGTGGCTAGAACTCTGTCAATTTTGTTTCCTCATCCTTTGAATTGCAGCTCTCCAATAAACGAAAAATCACCTAATGTGTGGCAACCGGCAAGTATTACTATGTTGCATCGTGTAATGCAATATAGCGTTAAGATCGCAAAGGCTGTTTTCCTCTAGATTGGAGCTTTATTCTGCCATTAGGGACTTCAAAATTCTTCAGATTTTACTCTCTAGGCCCACAAATCTGTCAGATATATTTCCGTTATTTTCAGCTTATTTCAGCTTTTAGAGACTTGATGCTGCTGCATATTTTGTTCTGTATGCCTTTAAGTTTACAAGAGACGAAGTGGACCGGAAATAAGGCTAAACTTATTCAAAATACGGGGTTCAAGATATGGTGTTGTGGTCAAAGTCGGAATAGGAATGGAGTTGGTATAACTATGCGTAAAGAGTTGGTAGAAAATGTGGTTAGTATCAAGCATTGGAGAGATAGAGTGATTTCTATTAAGGTATTGATTGGGAAGGAAGTGATTAATGTGGTAAGTGCTTATGCCCCACAAGTAAGTCTTAGAGAAGATGCTAAGATTCAGTTTCGGGAAGACATGGAAGAAGTAATGCAGTCGATCCCTGAGAGGAAAAAAGTCTTTATTGGTGGGGATATAAATGGACATACCGGTGAGGAGAAGGATAGTTACTCAGAGGTTCACGGAGGATTTGGTTTTGGTGATAGAAATGTAGAAGGGAGAAGTATATTGGATTTTGCTGAGACATATGACTTTATGGTTGCGAATACCTTCTTTAAAAAGCGTGAAGAGCATTTGATAACCATTAAGAGTGGTTTATGCAAGTCTCAGATTGATTACTTTCTTATGAGGCGAAGAGACCTGAAGGATTGCAAGGACTGTAAGGTTATCCCAGGAGAATGTTTGACCACTTAGCACCGATTGTTAGTTATAGATATATTTCTGTCTCAAATAGAAAAAAAGAAGAAACAAAATGTAATCTCATAATGACAAAATGGTGGAACTTAAAAGGAGATGAGCAAAAGTTTTTCAGAGAGAGGTTGGTGAGAAAAGGTCCATGGATATTTGACGGGAGTGCATGTAAGATATGGGATGCGATGGCTGATTGTATCCAACGTGTAGCGAAGGAGACATTAGGACAATCTAAGGGCCAATCACCGTTGGATAAAGAGGAGTGGTGGTGGAGTAAAGAGATTCAAGATAAGATAAAGTATAAGAAAGAATGTTACAAAGCTTTGTTTAAATGTTATAGTGATGAAAATTTAGAGAAGTATAGGCGCGCCAAAAAAGAAGATAAATATGCTGTGAGCGATGCGAAAAATAAATCATATGAGAAGTTGTATGAAAGACTGAACACAAAAAAGGGGGAAAAGAAGTCTTTAAGTTAGGTAGATCAAGAGAAAGAAGAATTAAGGATTTAGGCCAGGTAAAGTGTGTTAAGGACGATGCCGAGCATGTTCTTACAGCTGATGAGCACATTAAGGAAAGATGAAGAGAGTATTTTGACAAACTCTTAAATTGTACAAGGGAAGTGCCTCTAAATGAAACAAGTGGGAATGTAGATGTGATAATGATCCGATGTTACTTTCGTCGTATTAGGACAGAGGAAATTAAGGAAGCTTTAAAGTGGATGAGTTGAAGAAAGTCTATGGGTCCAGATGAAATCCCGATCGAAGCTTGGAAACGTCTTGGGATAGGAGTTAATTGGTTGACAAAACTCTTTAATAGAATTTTGATAGATAAGAAGATGCCTGATGAGTGAAAAAGGAGTACTTTAATTCCCATATACAGAATATATGGAATGTGTCTTTAATGAGAGTAGTCAAACAAATAGTGAGAATGTATTGTTGGGAACAGAGTTTCTCTCTAAAACGGATTCTTTCAAATATTTAGGTTCGATGGTGCATAAGAATGGAGGAATTGATGCAGATATTGATCATATGATTAAAACAGGTTGGCTGAAATGGAAGAGTGGTTCAGGGGTGTTATGTGATTCTAAAATGCCTACCAAGTTAAAAGAAAAGTTTTACAAGACAGCTATTTGACCAGCGATGTTGTATGGGTTAGAATGTTGGGCAATTAAGTTACAGCATGTATAGAAGATGAGTGTAAACGAGATGAAAATGTTAAGATAGATGTGTGGTAATACAAGAATAGATAGGATACGAAATGAAGTTATCAGACAGAAAGTGTGTGTGGCTCCAGTAGAAGATAAAATGAGGGAGTCACGACTAAGATGGTATTGTCATGTAAAACGCAGGCCAGTCATAGCTTCTGTTAGGAGATGTGAAGGTTGGGAGTTAGCATATGTCAAGAGAGGACGAGGAACACCTAAAAAGACCATGAGAGAAACTTTGAAGCATGATATGACCTATCATAATCTTATAGAAGATGATGTACATGATAGATTGGAATGGCGACGTCGTATTCATGTAACCGACCCCACTTGAAGGGATAAAGGCTTGATTCGTTGTTATTGTATGCCTTTTAAGCTTAAAGTTTTCAAAATCTCAAACTGCATCATGTAGAACATCGCAAGTAAACTGTCACTTTGAAATTTTTTCTCATATCCATTTGATACCCAACATAACTTCAATGATGGATACACGATAAATAAGGTGAAGATTCAGATAAATGAAGTCTTACTCAGACAGTTTAATGCAGGTTTTTCACACACTGTTAGAAGACTTGGTTCTATGAGCCACCAAGTGAGGCAAGAAGAACAAAACTAAGCATTTCAATGAGAATGACTGATGTCCGTTATTTGAATGAGCCACAAATATGTATATATCTAAATGCTCCATATGTGGTTTGTAAAAATGCACATTTATTCATATCTACCATGGATTTTTACAAACCACGTATGGAGGATTAAGAGGAATTGGCTCGGTAGTAGATTTTTTTTTTTGTCAAAGATAGGCCAAATTCGCACACACGTATTGCTACAACCTAATTTGGGTGTTTGATTTTCTCATTGGGCTCTCAACGGTTCCTCTCTGCTGGTACTCTATCTTCTAGCATGTGCATGGCTTGATCTACGATCAGTGTAACCTCTGGGTAACATGTTTAATGAGTGTAACTCAGAAGTACATATCGAAAAATAGCAGTGGATTGATGTTCCAGAACCTGCTGTCCTCTTCAATCAAGTTATTGCCCTTTTGAACTTGCTTGAAGATCTTGCACTTGCCAAAATTGCTGTTGATGTGCATTACAGACTAGGGTACTACAAACTGCAGATTTAGCATTCCTCACATTCGACTATCGTACCCCGACAATCTCATGTCCCTACCCAATCCCTTCCACCATGTCATTTATACATGTGTCTTTATGAGTCTGCTTTCAGAGTGATAGCAATTTGAAAACTCAAGGCTTCATCTGTCTTGTTTCAACTTTATGGGGTTTCTAAAATTCAAGCAATTTGTCCTCTGTTAGGTAGATTTAAACTTGTATTTTATAAAGCACAGTGGTTGTGTTCTCCTGTAGACCAAGGGAACCAATGCAACAGTGATGGTTGTTGATTGTTGAAGAGAACAAGGCGGAAGTGAGAGTTGTGGTGCCGAGGAAGAGAGACAAAGTTATAGAGAAGACTATTGAAGTCAAAGTAGTGGAATGTTTCCTGGAACACCAGATGTAGTATTTGCTTCTCTTTCATATTTTCGCCAATCCTTTTCTTTTTCTTCGTTGCCTAGATATGGTACATCAACAATCTTTCTCAAGGTTCTGTAGCCAGGTTTTGTTCTGGCTTATTTCTTTCAATTTCTGGTTTCAGTTTTGTGCTTCTATAGATATTGCGACTGCTGATTGAATTTCAATTGCGAATCCTACGAGTTTCGACTTTATGAGTCATGAATTCCTAATTAGTATCAGTCATAAGAATCAACCAATTGTGCACAGCTGTTCAGGCACTTGGAGAGAGAAACTGATAGCATACATTATTACATTGCTGATGAACAGTGCATACTAGCTGTTGATTCTAGGATCAGTATTCTCTAAGTTGAAATAACGCTGGAATCAAATGGTAAGAATCCTGTATGGGTTATATTACAATGCCCTTTCTGATGCGAGTATTATGGGTTAAATAAGCACATTTTTTAAGTAGGAAGATATACGGTGTGCTGGTATCTGGTCGTTCACTAAAAGTAAAAGAGTATATGTGCTTATTTCAGTATTATGTGCTGGATCAGTGAATAAAGGTGGAATCTTATTAGAATAAGCAATTTGGTTTTTGGTCGCCATGGTAATTAAAGGAATACTAAAAAGCAAAATCAATTCCAAAAAGCTCCCATCAATCAAGCTGCTCTTCCAATGTGGGAATGTGGGAACCAAATTCAATATCATATTCTTAACAAAACCAGAAACCTTAAAGCTCCTAAAACTATGTTCGGAATCCTTCACCGAGAAGACTCCTCGTTCAAAGCTATCTTGATTCGTCCTACTTTCCTCTTCCTCCTCCATCTAATACACCTTGTTGAGCCCTACAAGTTCATCTATGCAGGCTGCTCTCAAGAAAAGTTTGATCCCAGCTCGCCTTTCGAGTCCAACCTCAACTCTTTCTTTTCCTCTGCGGTCAATTCTGCCTCCCAATCTTTGTTCAACAGCATTGCCCTTGGAAATGGCACAGCAGCAGATCCTGAAGCTGCTGTCTACGGCTTATATCAATGTCGTGGAGACTTGAAGGCATCAGATTGTGGGATCTGCATCCAGAGCTTGGTTAGTCAGATTGGCTTAGTGTGTCCTTACTCTTATGGTGCTAGCTTGCAGCTGGACAGCTGTTACCTTAGGTACGAGCACATCGATTTCCTTGGAGCACTTGACACGTCGGTTATGTATAATAGGTGCAGTCAAGGTGTGAGCAATGACGTCGAGTTCTTCAGGAGAAGGGATGATGTGCTGGCTGATCTGCAGGGGGCGAATGGGTTCCGGGTCAGTACTTCAGGTAATAGTATATATAATTGAGTGGCAAAAAATTTCGATACAGTATGATAACTTCAGATATGTTGTTATCAGGCTTGGTTCAAGGGTTTGCACAGTGCATGGGAGACTTGAGCGGGGGAAATTGTTCCACATGCTTATCAGTAGCAGTTTCTCAGTTGAAGACTCTTTGTGGATCGGCTGTTGCTGCTCAGGTCTTTCTTGCAAAATGTTATGCTTTGTACTGGGAAGCTGGTTTCTATGATCTTGATTCCGGCACAGGTTCTCTATCCATGATTTCTCTGTTGTATCCTCTCATTTAGCTTGCTTGGGTGCTTCCATTTTCTGTTTTAACTTTCGGAGTGTCCGTGTCTTTTAAAGAGGGCATTGATTCTTGCTCCTAGTGTAACATTGATTCAAATTCGATATCCCTGTTTGACAGTGACGAGAGAATGCTTAAACTCATTAGCTGATCAAGTCAGTCCTATCAGCACAAAGGAAAGATTATCAGTATTCAGAAATGGCTCTACCTTCTTTTCTTTTTTCTTTCCTTTTTGTTTTCTTCTTTTATTGTGGGTAGATGTTTTGGGAGTCGGATTATTTACTACTCTTCGTCCGGTATATCTTAGAACGGTTTGATTCGGATCGGTTTTTTATGTGTGTTGAATTTAGTATATTACGGTCTTTTATGATGGTGGTGGGTTTGATGTGAAATGATGAAAGAGAATGAGGAAGGAGATAGTGAAGTATAATGAGATATTGTGACTATTTTAATATTTTCTTTGTCTCATATATTTTGCAATATTCCCTTTATGCACAGTAAATTTAGATCTACATTCTTTCTTCTTCAACTCTAATTCTGAACCATACAATATTTCTCTTCCTATCTATTTTAATTCCTAACGACACGATACTTTCTATATATGGAAATGTTATTAAAATTTTGGATCACCTTAAAATGACAAAACGATGCAAAATCTATGAGACGAAGGGAATATAAAATTATTTTCAAATAAAAAAATAAAATAAATGTTGTAAGATTTTTAGGACATCCCAAAATAATAAGTGTTGTAAGAATTATGGGACGGAAGGAGTAATATAGAGGGAAATCCAATCAAGCAATGATCCAAATGACAGAAAGCCCAAGGGGCTACATTCTATCTGGTTTGGTCTTATATGAGGCACAATTGTTGCTTGATGAAACATTCCTGGTCAATGGACGTGCTACCGTACCTAAAGAACATACTTTCAACCTTTTTTTATCTCCTTGAGTGAATCACGGGATAAGTTATAACGACGAGTTGTAATGTGACTCTTAAAAGATGGAATCACTGAAAATTACGTTTGATTTGACGATGACTGTCCACAAGGTTGTTCCTGAGCCCATGAAATTTGTCCTTTGCTTTTGCTTGTTAGAATTTTTTTTTTCCCATTTGCGTATGATTCCGAAAAAAAGGTCGCTATTTTATTTATTCGTATATATTTTTCTTATGGCACTATTTTATTTTACTATGGAAAGGGATACAGAATTCATATGCTGCTACAACTGTTATTGCTTTTGCCTTTTAAAAATCAAAAGCCAAAGGTCAACCGTTCAAACCTTTCTGAAAAGCAACAGCATAATCATGGATAGCTTTAGTCTGCTTTTAGACTTACTTGAGACTGTGGGTTTCCTCTAGTGGTTTAATTTTTGATAAGCTACTCTCATCATATAGGAGGTGATAATGTGATATGATCGACTTAGAACTTGAGAAGTCAAGTTCCCTAAATAAGCATAACATATAATTGAAGAGAAACTCTAGGTTAATGATCTCATAAAGAACACAACAATTTTTTTTTTCTAAACTTTGTGTTCTATGACTTTTTCTTTAGCAGATAGTAGCAATGGGGACAACGTAGGAAGGACAGTGTCTATTATAGTCGCGGTCGTAGGAGGCCTTGCCGTCGTCATTGTTCTTCTCTCAGTTTGCAGGAAGGCAATGGGTAAATATCTCAGCTGGAATACTTTGTTTTGGTCCTCCTCCTGATAAAAGTGAATCTGGAAGTTACTGTAAGTGCAACATTTGTTGTAGCACTGTACTAGCAACCAACTTGGCTATACAGTTTATGCTTCCAACTTCAAGTAACCGTATCTGTATCATGGTTTATCGTTGGTTTTTTATTCTGTTGCATCCATGCAGGCTGAGAAGTTGGGGAAATGGAGCTATGACTTGGAAGTTGGGCATGGAAGATGGAGAATCTGAATGATGTGTGAATTGCCAAATTTTTCCCGTCAACTAGTGGTTTATATCGATTTGGAACATGTATGAAGCTGAGGAGCAATGTATTTAATCTTGCTGTATTAAATATTGTGGGCACGTAACAAGAGAGTGTTCGAAAGCAAGCAAGATCCCCTGAGGAGCTGTTAGAGACCATATGCAGTTATAGATTGAGATGATTTGTATTATGCTTTGAGATATGCCTGACCTGAACGCTTTGTATTGGAATTGGTATGGACTAGAAGACCAAGTGCTGAGGTATCTTGCAAGCGACGGGTCAACGATGGTGGTGGTTGTTCTTCCTATTATCTTAGGAAGAGACCGATGCTTCTTGCTTGTACTGTTCCCACATTGAAATAAATTTGGAAGCATCTCTTAACATATTCGGAATTCTCTTATTATGCTGCTCCAATATGCAAGTTAGGTGTACATTCCACTGTTTTTTCATCATCGTTATGCAAGCGAATCGTTAGGTTGCGTTTAAGTTTCTTCTTATATGTATAAAATTTGACGAACAAAACTACAAATAAGAAGTAGATGCTCATGTTGATTTGTATTGGCCTAGAACTAATATAGTTGATGTAGTCTAAGTACGCAGCAGAGATGATCACAAATTAAAGATCAGTGATGCAATACAGCCAAATCACCAGATGCAATCAATATGGCAAATAGCATGAAGATCAATAACAAAAGAATCAAGAATCAACTAGAATTAATCCAAGTTCTTTGAAGATCAAGAGTGTGCATCAGAGTGCAGTAGAGTGCTGGCTTGCAACAAAGTTAACTTGCAATAGAGAGTTTGAAGCATAGTAAATTGGGTATGCAACAAGGCTAACTCGTGCAGCCAAGGAGGCTTAAAGTAATATTGTGATTGGTGATTTGAGATTTGAATCTATCACTGAGAGTGACGCCATGCAAAATATCTCCTGTCAATATCACAACAGATTTTGCAGAGGACAGAAAGATAGTTGTCATATCACAAGTATAGTCATGGGTTCCAAATCTCTTTTGGTTTTTAAAGGGGATCCTTTTCAGACAAAAAAAGATTGATGACTGCATTGAGAGATCATAATTTGAGGAGAAAATCATGTGAAAATAGCGCGCAATCGTTCATTTTGCTAAATCGAAGATTGAAAGACAAAAAATTCACTAATTTGCATCAATAACTCTGTTGCAGCAAGATTGAGGCAGAATCTTAGGTAATGAGGTTCATTAGTTGTTCTTAGCAAATATTTCTGAGAACTTGTAAGAGTATATTGTAAGACTCAAACAATCAGATAGTGAACTACTTCTTGCCTTCAATGCACTGGTCACCAATAAGAAGATTGAACTAAGCTTTGTTGAGCATTTTGACAACGTTGTTTGAACCATTATAAATCATTATGTTCTTTGCTGTCTTTCATACTTAGAACCATTTAGAATCACTCAATTGTCAAAACGAAATGAAAATAAAGATACAGTATCAACTGCAGATTATTTTTGCTAGTTAGCAGTAAGCAAACTTATTTTCTCTGAGAATATGGCTCCTCCAAAGTTGATCAAATGTCCTAATTGTGGATAACCCATCCAAAGTCTTTTTTTTTGCTTAAATGAGGGTTTTGTTTACTATTTGTCGATTTTAAGAATGAGTTTCCCTCATCTTTCAATTGTCGCATCTTTATCAAATTGCAAAGCTATTTTTGAAAGAATAATTAAAGTGCACGATTGCATGCAAGAAAAAGAGTAGCATTAATTTAACATGTTCATAGTTCTTTTCATTTTAATATATTGGAAACCATTTCCTTGAGTAGAAGAAGCGTTCTTACTAATCGCATGCTTATGCAGACTAAGGCCCATTAGTGTGGCTAAAGCAATGCGGCTGCTTAAGCATAATAACTCTTCGCGCCATTACCTAAGAAGGCTTGAGCTGCTTAAAACACTTCTCAAAGTGGTGCTTTTCGTAAATGATACCTTCATTCTATTGATTCTCTCGGGGAAAGTGCTCTCCCCTGAGAGTACTGCTGTCTTACAACTATGCCATACTGTAGAAGGCTTTTTGTCACCTCTACTGGTCTTTGCTCATCTATTGAAGTATTTTGACAATTCTCTCTCGGAATATCATGTGCTAGGTGTCCGTGTAAGTTTAGCTACTAAGCATCTCTTTAATCTAGCCAAAGTGGTTCTTTTATGAGCCAACTTCCCATTTGTGTGTTCCGTTCCCAAATCTGTAGCTTCAATTCAGCTTCAAGAACTTATATAGTTTTTGAAGGATAATATGAGAGAAGGATAATATGAGAGAACTACCCTTAATTACCACATGAAATTTGTAGGAAAGCACAAGAATCCTCTATCTCCTAGTTTTTTCCTGCTCAACAAGTCCCGATCTAAATTTGTTTCTTCCTACTGAGCTAAATATGAAACTGTTTTCAGGAAAACGTTTTGCCCAACGAGTCCCTGTATGAATAATCAAAAATCATACCGAGTCCAGACTACTTTACCTGGTATCCATCCAAATAAAGCTTATAATTGGTCTACAATCCTCAATCCTCACGTACAACACTTTAATTTTAAATGCTAAATTTCTTTCTAATAGATGGTAGAACTTGAAAATCATTTTCACGCACTCCAAAATATTCATCGCACAAAAAAAACTTCGATTTCTTCACCTTTGCAACAAAAACATGAAACTCGACAGTATCTACGTTCTTAATCCTAAAAAGAAACAATTAGAAACTAAATTATACTAAATATATGTCAAGAGTCAAGAGGTTAGCTACGAAAGTTATGCATGTTTACACCCTCATCAGACATCACCTCGTTGATGAGTGTGAAAACACTCATATTTTTCTAAGTTAATTTCTTTATTTTAGATACATTTTGTGTCGTTACTTTATGTTTTATGTTTAGTTTAGTTCTTGGAACATTGATACTGTTGTTTGTTCATTTTTATCACAGATTTGATCGAGAGAAAATGTTGCATGAGTTATGAAAAACGAACAAAGTTGTGAAGACCACTTTATGAAGTATTTCGGCGAATTATGAAGACATGGAGGCTTAAACAATGTGTTTGTTGTTGATTTCTAGGCTTAAAGACGTTTTGGAGATATATTACGTGCAATATAAGAAGTTTGGATGAGTTTCGAAGTAAAACAGGATGATTTGATGGTGTCCTGTGATTGTCACGGGCGTGACGGGTAACTTGAAGGAAACCTGAGCAAAGCACGACTGTCACGGGCTCGACAACCTTTGTCACGGGCGTGACGAGAGGATTTTGGCGAAATATTTTATCTGAATTTCAGATTCTTCACCGCATAGATGTTATTCGTTTTTCTATAAATAGGGACCTTATATCCACGTTATTTGTGAAACTTTATCAGCTTTTTGATAGATCTTATGTCACAAAAATCTAGGGTTTCTCACAGAACTATTGGCTTAACTTCGGATCTTTGGTGTTTTGGTATTCAAAGACTATTTTTTACTGTTGTTCTTTAATCAAGTATAGACCTTTATTTCTCTCTTTTGATGATGTGTCCATTACTTGTTATCTCAATCATGTTTGTGATGTTGAATTTAATCATGAGTGAGTAGATTTTTAGTAAGAGACCTAATAATAAAGTTCTAGTAAAGGGATTATGAGATTATGGACTTAATATAATTGAAACCAGATTTGTTCATATTATGATTGTTGTAAAAGGTTTGAACTTTATCAAATTAACAATTAATACAACTTGGATTGATCACCATAGATATGTCAAAGTGTTAATTATGCTACTGACACATTCTCATTTGGTCATATTAATAACATCTAATCAAAATGATATATTCTCTTTTGGTCATGAATTGATTAGAATATTTTTACATTTGAATTGATAGAAAATGCCTTTTTTATTGATTCATGTTTGGTTTGTTTCATATTTGATACAACCTTATTTAGTTTGACATATACACTCTCTTAGGGACAAGCAAAGGTTTAGCTTAGGGGAATTTGATGTGTATGAAATCACACATCATTTCGTTATTCGAAATGTTTGTTTTTATTCCCTTTAAATTGTCTAAATTACATTTTTCGTGTCGTTTTGTCTTGGAATGTTGGTACTGTTTTGTGTTGATGTTTTATGGCAGATTGGCATGGAATTTAAAGCAAAAATGAAGAAGAATGAGGAGAACGGAAATCCATGAACTCAAACAGCTACATTTCACGTTTCATTATCGTTTCACATGCTTCGAGAGTCTTTTCAGCAAAATTTCACCATGATTAGTTAGATTTAAGTGTTTAGATATTATGTATGAGTTTTGGGAATTTTTGGATGTCGTTTGCTATTTTTAATTTTAGTTTTAGGAAAACAGTGAACCCTGTCGCGGGCAGGACACTGTTGCGGGCGCGACGCTGCATTTCCCAGGATTCCACGTTTTTACATTGTCGTGGGCGCGACGGAGGAGGCGTCTCGGGCGCGACGAGTTCCCAGATGCAATATGTTGATTTTTGTCCGTCCGATCAATTCTATTACGCTTCCAAGCCTATATAAACCCTTCCTAGGGTTGAATGAACAGAGATTTCGGCAGAGGAAAGCTTGGTGACGATAGGAGGAGGAGAAGAAAGGCGACGCAAAGAAGGGTTTTTGGAGAGGAATTCATCGCATCTTCGATCCAAACGCTTAG
>JAOVYX010001238.1:0-12820 GCA_035668315.1 Drosera spatulata | reverse complement strand
AATCCTCAGGTTAAGGAGATACGGTGTATTGCGATGCCACCGCAATGGGGAACACATCAGCAGGTTCATCTTCCCTCGGGGCTTCCCGAACATGATTTTCTAAATGACTTGGAGCCCTTGGGCTGGATGCACACTCAACCAAACGAACTCCCTCAGTTGTCACCACAGGTTTGTACCCACATCTCTTCGAGGACAACTTCACCGGGAGAAGTTCTTTGTCTTTTTTCTCATGTGTGGATTTCCCTTTCGGTCTCATATTACTACTGCTTATCGAGAAGGATATATGGCTGAAGAAAATCTGACTGTCAATTTGCTCTGGATATAGTTCGTATTGATGCACAAATTGTTGCCTTAGATGCATCATTTTTGCTGATTCTTTTTCATCTCGTTTTCAGGATGTTACTGGCCATGCACGGATACTGGAAAATAACAAACAATGGGATGGAGAGAAGTGCATCATCCTTACCTGTAGCTTCACGCCTGGTTCTTGCTCGTTAACAGCTTATAAGCTCACGCCAACAGGGTACGAGTGGGGGCGTGCCAACAAGGATACAGGAAGCAACCCTCATGGATACTTGCCAACTTACTATGAGAAAGTGCAAATGCTTCTCAGTGATCGCTTCCTTGGTTTCTACATGGTAAGATTAGTAGGATACAACTATGTACGGACCACTTTCTTTTACAATTTCAAGTCGCTAGCCCTTACAAATTCGTGCTTTGTCATTGTTGACATTCAGATACCGGATAATGGCCCGTGGAATTACAACTTCATGGGCGTGAAGCACACTGCGAGCATGAAATACGGAGTGAAGCTGGGAACACCGCGTGAATACTATCACGAGGATCACAGGCCTACCCACTTTTTGGAATTCAGCACCTTGGAGGAGGGCGATGCTGCTGAAGGAGACCGCGAAGATACCTTTACCTGATCCCTTGTCCGGGAAACATCGCTTGAGCTCATAGAACAAGAATATCAGCACTTGTAATGAATATTTGTTGTATTAGTGCTGCTTGTATCGTATGCAATCTGTATGTGGATATGTGGATACAGAAGTACCATGCAGTACCAAGCATGGTGGAGTTCATGTAGCGTATACTGGAGTATTATTTATGTCGCTACATTGCCCCAAACGAAATTCGTATGGGCATTTCCAGTATCATATCCCTGGTTTTCAAATATTTTGGAGTAATCACTCTTAGCTTTATGAAGAACAAATTGAGAATAAGAATCGTGTAACCTATGAGCAAATGGTTTAAAGTACACCCATTACGTACTAGAAACGAAGGGGCCTATGCATTGCTAAAGAGAAAAAATGAAACAGAAGACAAACGTACTAATGCAATTCCCTCGGCCGATCAAATAGCAATATTCATCAGCCTTTGCCAATCAAGAAAACATTCAAAGGAGTCATATAATCAGCCTTTCTTGTCCTTGAGCAAAATAGACGCATACAATCAACGGATTCTTATGGCGAACACGTCCTAATATTTTCATCTTAATATTTCCATCTTAACCGCGATAGCCATTTCTGCTTTGTATATGCTGGCATCCAATCTTTTAACTGCAATATGCGAACACTCAACCAAGAAGCCGCCACATAAGATAGCTACGAAGTTAGATCTAGTGGTGGCTCAAATAAGAGCCCGAAAATCAAGGTGAATGAATTCTCAACAGCATACGAGTAAATAGTAAATACCTTGATTGTTTCTTGATTAGGCATAAATCAAAACAGACAAAGATATAAAATTCGAAATATCATGATTGTTGTTTTTGAACTAATATATATATAAAACATTGACTTTTAATATGGACGAATTAAATCCCCGAAACATCATCATCACAAAGCCATCATAATGTTAGGCCTGACACTTGGTTTCAGGACCTGCAGATCACTCAATGATAGGAACTAAGTGGGTCATTAAAAACAAGCTCTATGATGATGACAATATTACAAAGCAAAGGGTTATATTCAAAAAGAGGACACAGATTTTGGGCAAACCTTTACACCAATAGTCAGGCTTAAGACGATTAGACTCCTAATTGCCACATGAATTTCGAATTTTATCAAATAAACATTAAGAGTGTTTTCCTTCATGGTTACCTCAGAGACGAAGTTTATGTTAGAGCAATTGCTTGACTTTGAGGACTAAGCTCAAAACTGCATTTTTTGATTTCACAAAGAAAGGACATCATCGAATGCAAATGCTCTAAGCCTGAGTACAAAATCCGTCAAATGAACAATCCCCGAATTAGGTACTGGCAGGGGAGGATCGACATTCATGGTAGGGTCCCAGCTCCGCCGCCTTTGGATACTGAACCATAACGGAGAAGCTTTCCCTTCCCTCCCGATTGCTTAAACCTGAACTACAGTGGCATCCCAAAAAGAAAAACCATTTTGAGTCTCCAACACTGGATCAACAACTTTCTCACTTGCCTAGCAAAGTGCTCACTGCTCAGCTTGTATTTGTGGTTGTTCTCCTCCGTCCTGTGAGGCCTATGGATCCACCTCTGATCACTTGATGAAATGATCACCGAGAAGTTTTGTCACGGTAAAACCTTTAAAGGATTCGACATCGAACAGCTCCTTCAACTTCTCATCGCATATAATTACCCTTTTATCTGAAGGATCCTAACAAAAACCAAAACCAAAACACAACATCAGCCAATCACGATACATTCCCAGGAGTCCTTGACCAAATACTTCTCAAATAGGAACTCAAGGGAAAATTAAAAACTAAAATAAAATAAAATAAATAAATCACATGGTGACACCATCATCTGACAATAAAAAGTCATCACAGCTCAGGAAAGCCCAAATTAAGCTTTAGATGAAACCACATTATCATCTAATAAAAAGTCATCAATGAAATTGTTATATATTGAATCTATCTGTATGGTAGATGTTGTACATGACAGATTGGAATGACGTCGTCGTATTCATGTAGCCGATCCCACTTGATGTGATAAATGCTTGATTTTTTTTTTTTTGTTGTTTATTGAATCTATCTGCATATGGTACCCCTTTTCCCCAATTAATTAATATTACTCTCACATTACAATTTAGAGTTGGCACTATCGAACATAAATTTGGAAAACCAGAAATCTACTTCACTACATAACTGATTTCAGAGTTTCAATACATGACAAAGTACTCAACTTGTAATAACATTAGTATCACACAATACTAGTGAAAAATAAGTCTAGCAATTGATACCCAACAACTCAAATCCAAATGTAGCTCCACAAACTCAACATATAATTGTTGCAATAATTTTGAAATAAACAGACCACGAAAAGTTGTTGCAGGAGACATACAAGAAAGAGTTGAAAAATGCAATATGAGTTTGACTGCTAGATATAAAGAGCAAAATACCTGCAAATTGTTTCGCTTAATGTACTCCCACATTCTTTTTACAACATCGCACCTGGGAAGTTGGGTTTCGCCGGTGCCAAGAAATCTAACAAGAGCATCTGATAGTCGAAGAGCAGCAAGAATACCACCCTTCTGTCGCTTAACATTCCTCTCTGAACTATCCACATCTAAACGGTGTAATAAAGTCAAATTCATAACAAAAGAAAACCCAAACACTAACACCAACTCAATCAATCTGTAATGCATAAATGAATACCATTTTGCCAAATTAATAATTAAAGGTGCAAAAATCGTGCAGTTAATTACAAAAGCACTTGTCCTATGACACAACTTACCTTCTTTGCTTCGCTTTAGCTGCTTGTCCTTTTGTGAAGAGTTCACGGAAACTTCCAAGTCAAGAAAATGAAAGATAAAAGATCAGCAATGGTGGTCACTAACGAGATGCCAAACACACGAATAAAGTGATTGTGACAAGACCAATCAAAGATAAATAATCAGTCACGAACTTCAACAATGGTTTGAATGGGATCAAGATCATAGACCACCAACCGGTTGTATGCTATTATAGCAATTACGAATAATTAATAAATAACACCAAGCATGAAATCACACTAGCCATGGGACAAAAGTTATGCACCCAAGGAGATGGATGTAGTGGTTTAACTAGATAATGACTGGATAAGCAAGAACTTCTTGGATCTGTAACGATATAAATAACTTCTACATCAATACCCTAGCTCATTGACAACATTTACAAAAACGGGGAGAAATTGAAGAATTCATAGCAGCATAAGGTGTAGGGAACCACACCACAATACACGAGTATGACAATAGCACAAAGGAATACCATCTTTTGCCTCCAGAGGCCATATATGCTTGGAGAGAGCTTTATTCATTTGAAACATGTTAATGGAATCCACCCGAAAAAGGCCACTCAACTTCTCGTCGCAATTTATATTCCTCCTGTTCTCAGGATCTTGCAAATTTTTCTCTCGGATATAAGCCCAGAGTTTCTTTACAACCTGCAAGACTCCAAGCATCATTATATCTATGTGACACAGGATGAAAAAAAATATGGAAACCTAATGGCAGTGAACGATACCTCTGTTCGAGCTAATTCAGGCACCCCAACAAATTCTTGAAGCTGTGGAGACAGGCTGCACAATTTGGTAAATCCACCACCTCTTTTTCTCTTTTCTGGCTCGTCATCTTTAGTTCTGCACAGACAACCAACATTATGCCAGCACAAATAAATAAGTATTGGAAAATGACAAACGAAAAAATAGAGATTGCCAATTATACAAGCAATGTAGAATTCAAAATCCACAGGCAAAGTTGACCCAATTGTGGACAACCAAGGGTTACCTTACAGTAGAAACATTCACGTTATGATAAGTTGCATTGAGAAGCAGCAAAGGGCAAAGAATGAAGCGTCTAGTACAAGTAGGGCTCTAAATGAGCCGAACCAAACAAAGTCGAGCACGGCTAGGACTCGGCTTTATTACTGAACAGATAGGATGCGCTTGGATTTGAGCCTGATATGAGACTATTCATGAGCACTACGCTTATTTCATAAATAACTAAGCTCAGACCAGGCTCTTCTTGGACCGTATATTCAATCCATCCTGGTCAACAGAGTCTAGCCCTATACGAGCCAAGCAAGTTGCGAGCAAGGCAAACCCTAGTGAGCCAATTAGGTAATATAGTCAAAGAGCTAGTCAAAATTTGGGCTCACAACGGTTAGGCAATCAATAACTACCACTGCACATTTTAATCAAATCAATCATCTTCACACATTTTGTTAACCAACGCTAATCACATGTCATCAGATGATAAAGTTATAGATTTATTACACAAGTTCTCTAAAATTACATATGTCAAAGACAAGTATATAATCGAGATTATCCATGAGCCTATAAAATAAGTAAGCTTGTGACCTTATGAAGGCTGGCCATATATACACATTTAGTTACACTGAGCCTAAAATTAAGCTCAAACTTGACTTGTTTAATAAACAATATTTGAGTCAAGCTTTTATCGAGTAAATGAAGTTTGGGAACTGGTGCGGCTCATATGTAGCCCTAAAGTACTAGTTGTAGAACTACCTAAATAACTAAGGGTTGTTTTATATCATTTCTGTTTCTCATTTTCTAGTTTCGTGTCATTAGTTGATGAAACAGAAATGTATGTTTTTTGTTTCTGTTTCTGAAACGGATGAAACACAAGCGAAAACATAAAACCAAAACATAAAACCAAAGAAAATGATTTTTTTATTTCTATTTCCGGTTTATTTGAGTAAAATATTCAAGATCTTCCTTGCAAAAAATCATATTATTTTCTTGACAAGTGATTTCGATTTTCGTTACTGATTTTCTGTGTTACTAGTTTTAGTTTTCACAAGCGATGCTAAACAGCCCCTAAGCACGTAACAGTCTATGGATTTCAGAGAACAAAAGTCTGGTGCTTCGCTCACCTTGGTTTGCAGTCATCTTTCTCTTCGTGATCGTCATCGCCGTCCTCGATTCCTTCTCCTCCCGATTCCTCCGAGTCCTCTTTGCCTTCGTCGCCAGCGTCTCCTTCTACCTCCTCGTCTGGGCCTTGATCAGCCCTAGGGTTGTTATTGATGATGTTGCATTGAATTAGGTATTCGTCGATTTGCTGGCTGATGAAGGGTTTACGGTCCGACAAATCGACGCCGAAATGATCCTCGAGTTGACGGCGAACCGAACCGGGGGTCGTCGTATTCAGGTCCGACAAAGACAGGATCTCGTGAAGCCTCTTCACGATCTCTGCCTCTGAAACCATTTCTATACCACTGATATCTCCGATTTCGTCAATTTGTCAGAACAAGTGTGTTTCGATTTTGTTCCTGTTTTTCTTTTTTTTGGGTCGGAGTTCCTGCTTTTCCTTTCTGTACTTTCTTATTTTGTTGGTTGTTAGTAGGTAGGAACCGTAGTTATCCTAATCAGATAAAATATCGAATCGATTAAGATCCGGAGTCGATGTGTTTTTGTTCAATATATTAGATTATTTATATTAATATTATTATTTTTATTTTATAATAAATATAATTTTTATTTTTTTAGATATCTGAAAAATATAAAATCAATCAAAATCAGAAAAAATAAATCTCATTAACATTAAAAAAATATTTTTTTCATCAAATATCATAAAAATTCAACACGTATATAAAATCACGTGTCTCGAAATAAATATAAGTTTTTTTTGATATCCCACGATAATTATAATATATCCTATTTGAAAAGTTTTTATCTAAAAAAATAAAATCAACCAAACTCAGTTATAATACATCCACTATCTCCTCTTATAACTGCGATAGTAAACCCCTTTATCATTAAAAAAAATAGTCTTTTTCATCAAATTACATAAAATTCAACATACACATAAAATTCCATATCGATCAATTTGTGATATTTATTCTGAAATGAAGAAAGTATTTTCTTTGTTTTATATTAATCGAAATATTTTTTTTGTTGGACTGTTTCAAAATAAATGAAACATATACTCATTAAATAATATTATTTTTTTATTAAAATCTATACAAATTCAACTTATACGAAAAATTTTATATACGTATAGATTTTTGAATTGATTCAAAACGTTTTTATTAATATCAACCGGAGAAAATATATTTTATCAACAAGGGCAGCCTAATGGCTGGTGCCCCCTCCTTCCTTGGTTCCTCCGCCTCGAGCCTTTAGATACCGATTCGAGGAAACTCAATTTCATCAAGTTTTTCGACTGATCATGCGGATGTAGTCGACGAGGAAGTTGAGAATACAAAAAGGAATTTAAGTTTTGGAACGAAAACGAGTACACGGTTGTTCACCTCGAATCGAAAATTGAGCTCAGTGGAGATGAATCATGGGAGTAGTTGTCGATAATGGATTGTCTCCATGAAAAAAGAAAACACGACAGGCATTTTTTTTCTCTTAAAGTAGGGAGTAGGGGCTGCTTCAACCTTTTTGTGATTAAATTTAATGGTGTTAACATATCCATTCATTGAAAATCAGATAGAGATTAAATACATATTTTCATAATATAAGCAAATTATGGTTAAGGTAAAGACGAAGCTAGGACTCGATGATCATTGGGTCCAAAAATTTTAAGTCTCATGACGATTTCATATAAAAGTACAAATCTTTAATATACATATACGAAACAATATAGATATATCAAATTATAAAATCCTTTCCACAACAACTTTTCATCCAAACAATTGTTACACATTTATGTTTATCTAACTCTTTTACTATTTTACATTTTGCATAAACTTTGATATCCTGAACGATTTTTTTGGATGGATTCATTATAAGGTTTATATTGGAATTATGCATATATATATATATATATATATATATGGGTTCAATTGCCCACACTCATCAATATGTGGTTCCGCCACTGGTCTCAGGCACATAATCCAGAGAACATAGTCTAGGGAGGTTAAGCGTAGTGTTTTCTATGGAGTACAAACTAACTAAGATAGGAGTACATGGTTGATGCAGACAAGATATGGGAAAATTGTGGCCCAATCATGCACAGTATTACTCAATACTTTGTTGTCTCCGTACAATTCATGGGTGGGTTTCAAGCATTTAAAAAAAAAAAACCCCCTCTCCTAATTGCATAAATAGCAACCTTAATTAGTTGATTTGTAAATGTGGTTGTCGGTTCTCCTTTAATCATGCTACGGGATCCGTTGATCCACAGACAACAATTGATCCATTGATCCAGTGGATATATGGTGTAATATATATGAGATGATCAATAACCAGGGAACAAGGGGGGTGGTGGAGAGGAGTACTGGAATCCAAGGTGTGGTGGGAGGATGATGATGTCGTCGTCGTGGGTTGGAGAAGGAGCAGCGGGAGGAGGAGGAGAGGATGAAGACGGCGAAGGAGGTGGTGACCGTAGGGAGTGGTCAGTAGTAGGCGGTGGAGGAGAGTTGAGTGGTGGAGGAGGTGGAGATGTAGTGTAGATTGGTGCAGGAGGTGGTGGTGATGTGTGGACAGGTGGTGATGGTGGTGGTGGAGAGGATGTAAATGAAGGAGGAGGAGGAGGAGAAGAATGCGTAAATGTTGGTGGCGGCGACGAGCGAACGGGTGGTGGTGGTGAGTGATCAATAGGTGGTGATTGTGGTGGTGGAGAGGATGTAAATGAAGGAGGAGGAGGAGGAGGAGAAGAATGCGTAAAGGTTGGTGGCGGCGACGAGCGAACAGGTGGTGTTGGTGAGTGATCAATAGGTGGTGATTGTGGTGGTGGAGAGGATGCAAATGAAGGAGGAGGAGGAGGAGAAGAATGTACAAAGGTTGGTGGCGGAGGCGAGCTAATGGGTGGTGGTGGTGCGTGATCAATAGGTAGTGGTGGTGGTGAGTGAGCCGGTGGTGGTGGGGAGGATGTAAATGAAGGAGGGGGAGGAGGAGAAGAAGACTGTATAAAGGTTGGTGGCGGCGGCGAGGGAACAGGTGGTGGTGGTGAGTGAGCCGGTGGTGGTGGTGGTGGAGGAGATAGAACAGGTGGAGGTGGGGATTGATGGTTATTTTGACGATCGTCTGGTGAAGGTTGTGGTACTGGTGGCGAAAATTCACGTTCTTGTACTGGTGACTTGTAGTGGGGATCAGAATCTGGTGTCGGTGCCGGTGCATAGGTGTAAGGTTCGTCGTCATGATCAATAGGTGCAGCCGGAACCAGTGCAGCAGTAGTAGTCTCCTCCGGTTTGGGTGCAAGCGGAGACTGGATTGGTGCGACGGGTTTTGACTTTTGAGTCGTCGTGGGTGGTTGGGCCGGAGGAGCCTTTGCCTTTGGCGTGGGAGGAGGTGGTTGTGCCGTGGGTGCAGGACTTTTCGTGTTTGTCTTTGTTGTCGTTGGTGATGAAGGCGGTTGCGCACTTGATGTGGGACGACTAGGTTCTTGCTTGCTCGAGCTTGAATCTTCACTGGTTCCGCTTCTTCCGCTGCTCTCCTCGCTGCTACTGCTAGTGCCGCTGTCGTCCTCACCTCTACTATTTCCACCTCCGCATTTGTCTTTAGAGCAATCTATCGGACTTGCCAAGGCAGCATAACATTGCTTAGATGACTTCTGTTTGGGTCTATGGGCAACACAGTTGTGTTCATCATCAAGAATGACATCCTTTCTCGCTTTGGGATTGCACACTTTGGCCTCTCCCTTGAAGAAATTATATGAGAAAGTGAAATTTTTCAATGTAGGCAACTCGCAGATCTCCTCTGGAACAAAACCAGTCAGTTTGTTGTGTGAAAGATCCAATGCCTCTATGCTAGCCATGCTCGAAAGGGTCTGAGGAATGGACCCAACAAATGAGTTGTGAGATGCATCAAAAACTGTCACATTCTTCAGATATCCGATCTGAAGTGGCATGCACCCTCCTAATTGATTATTCTGGAACATGATCTCATTCAGGTTACTGGTCATCCTTCCGATGCTGCTTGGGATACAACCGCTGAAATTGTTATTGGCAAAAACCACGACTGAGACCGTCGAGTTGCCTAAATTATCAGGGATGTTGGACACGAATCGATTGTTATTCAAAAACAAGGCATCAAGAGTCATATCAAACAACTCCGATGGCAATTCCCCCTCAAAGTTGTTGAACCGGAGATCAAGGTACTTGAGATCCTTGAGGGACAGAACGACCTCAGGAAACGGTCCTACGAAGCGGTTGTTGCTGATATCGAGTTCAAACATCAGCTTGAGCTTGGAAAAGCTCTGAGGAATGATCCCACAAAACCTGTTGCTGTTTATGTGGAAGAGGGCAAGATCAGTGAGAAGGCCTAGCTCGACAGGGAGATAGCCGGCTATGTCAGCACCATTGAGGTCAACACCGGCAACGACAGTAAGGTTTGCATCGTCGAGGGCCTGAGCGCAGAAGACTCCGTTGTATTCACATACATTAGAGCCTTCCCAGCCGGCGATGGTGTGGAAGGGATCTGAGTAAACTGCCTTTTTCCATGCTTGAAGGGCAATATAGGCCCTCCTGAGCCTCGGATTCGGAAAAGATAGTTCTGGAATGTCTACTTTGCTGTCGTAGTCATTTGGTAGATCATATTCATGTTCCTGGAGATGCAAAAGTTGCCGATGGACGAGCAAAGAGGCCTCTGCATCCGTCACCGCAAAGGAAACATCAAGATTGGAGAAAGATATCGAAAATAAGAGCAATGCTGATGTTAATAAGGGAAAAAAACACGAGGAAAAATCCTGCAAATGGGAATTAGTGTCGGAGGCCATAATGCATCTCATGATAAGATGATTGTGTTCTCTCTGTCAGGGAAATTAACAGAATCCTGAAAGGCTGCTTAATTATAAAGCCACTATACATGAGAAGGAATAAAGGAGAAAGAACAGAGCACCAGTTTAGCAGCCTGAAAACACGCATGTCCTATGAGCATTGATGCCAATTTGTGCATTGTCTAATTTTGGTTTCACCTCTGTGGTTGTCTAAATTTGGAGCAAAGGGTCATAGAAGCACCACCAGCACCATGCATTCATTCCTTCCCCTTCTTGAAATCAACGTAGAAGTATTCGCATTTCATTTGCATACATGCACCAATACTGCCCTCCTTGGACTGACGGGATACTGGGTTGTTGTTGTAGTAGTATTTACAAACAGATACTAGGAGGACTTCCGATGCATAAAACAGAGATGAATCTAATCTACGTATCAGACTAGATAGGATCTACAGGGATGGATGGGTATACATAACGATAAGGTGGTGCATCTATGTAATGCAGAAGAAAGACCACAAGACGTGGTGCTGGATCTTCATGATGATCTAAGGGTTCCGTAGGAGGGTTGCGCTCATGATCACCTGGTGAAACCAAGATGTTTTGGCCACGTCATCACAATGATCGACGTAGTTAAGGCGAGCATTTTCGGATATGCATGTAAGCGATTTGCTAGAACGTACAGTGAATCAAAGGTGAGCACCATTGAGAATTTGCTAATCGACGTTGACTTAATCAACTTTGTGGATTTATCAACTCAAAAGGAACCAATCTTCAGAGTCTGCATATCAAAAACCAAACTTTGCAGACCTGCACTATATATACTCAGCACCAAAGCTGAAGGAAAGAGAATACTTGAGAATTATAGGTAAGAGCAGCTATACAACTCTTACAAAAAGGGTTTGGAAACCAGAAAGCAAAGACATCTTTACTGCTATACAAGTATCTATACAATACTACAAGTCTATGCGCGCCCGAAGTCCCTTCCATCGTGCAAAGGTTTCCTGTCTGTGCTCTCTTCCTGCTATTTCTACCACTGGTTACAGTGCATCGCCCAACAATTGCTAATTCGCTTGACACTATCTGGAGCCAAAGAGCTGACACTCAACATCCAAGTAGAAGACAAAAATGAACTCGAGCTAACTCGATGCCTTTCCGAGAGAAGCTGAATACAGATAGATCCCCACAGGTTCTTAGGCAGGTTGATCTTGCATCTTTCTGTGAATATCTAGAGTAATGTCCTTCAGCTCCGAGAAAACAGATATAAGCACGAGCTCAAGCATGCAATATGCAAGCTGCTTAATGCATATTGAAGACTGCACCACACCCAAAAAACACAACGAACAATTCCAGCATCACAGCCAGCACAGAATGCCAAAAAAAAAAACAAAAAAACATCTAGAACAAACCCTAGCACGTATGAATAATAACCATAGTGTATCACCTGAAGGAAATAATAGATATCCCTTGCACATCTCCGGTATTGCTTGTGACCAATCAAGCTGACTAAGGCCGTTGGAGCACCATCTGACCAACAACCAGTGGAAAATGAAATCAAGCTCATTCAAGACATCTCAAAGATGCGATGAATGATGGGCAAGAAACAATGCTTTATTCACATGATACAACAAGAATAGAAGCTTTGATATTTCATGCTCCAAAATGCTGACTCCGCACATTGAGGCATAAGAAGGACCGGAATGTGCAGCTTTTCATAACCTCCCATGTAAGAATGGAGCAGCACCTGGCTAAGTCCATCAAGACTCACCCTTCCATGGGACAAAATCAAAAGAAAAAAAGAAATAATAATGCATATCATAGATAACACAAAGTTCAGAAGACATCTTGCTGAATATCATCTTCTTGACATCACTCGCTCGCCTTGCTGCCTCAAGCTGCAACTCAAAAGAGCCAGGTGGAGAGTACTTGCTGCCAGCCAAAGCGTTCGTACTTTGAAAAGCTCTATAGCCAAATTCAGTTTCATCAGGCCCCCCCTGAGAAATCCGCAAGTTCAGAAAGAATTTGCCGCCAGGCCAAAGGACCTGAAAAGTATTGCCGCAACTCCACCACCACCACCACTCCACCAAGCGCGCGCACACACACCTTCCCAGAAGAGAGAGAGAGAGAGAGAGAGAGAGAGAGAGAGAGAGAGAGAGAGAGAGAGAGAGAGAGAGAGAGAGAGAGAG
>JAOVYX010001237.1:0-12820 GCA_035668315.1 Drosera spatulata | reverse complement strand
ACCTGTGTCTCAAATGTATAATAACTTTAACGATGTAACGTTCATCGTTCGTAAATCTTTATTTACGCGTTCGTTACGTACGCTTCGTACATATATTTTTAATCCAATATATATATATATCATATTTGATTTAATTAATCAAATATTTTCTTTTTTTAAAATATATAATCTTTTGGTACGATTTGTTTTAAAAATCGTAACGTTATATATTTGTCTCAAAACTCCCAAATTTTTCGGGTATTACATCTACAAAGTATCAAAAACACAACCTATATCATTTAAGATATAAAATAATATTTTTTTAACTTTATAGCACAGTCTTGAATATCTTTTGCAACACAAAAGATTTTCTGTTTATGTATGATATACCATATATTCATCAAACCCAAAGTATGTGTTTGTTTTGGGGATAGGATAAAATGAGATAGTCCCGAAATTAAATAATATATTTTAATATTTTAGTTTTGTGCTTAGGATTATACTACTTAATCCAGTCCAACGTCTAATTCTGTAAAATAAACACGGGATAACATTAAACTGGATTTTTTTATTTACAAACAGTATATTCCCACAGGACTATTAATCACAAGATTAATTCTCTCACCTTCTCCCCACTAATTAATCCTTTAAATGGGGATTAAGTTAGTTAGATGGGACTAATTGCCCTATCCACTTAGAATTATAAAAGACAAAACAATTATCAGATAAGAGATACTGATGATCTATTAATTTAATCCCATCGTTTTAATCTCCAAAACAAACACATCCAGAGATTTTGATTATTCATATTGAGTTTATGAACTTCATCAGGATTCCTTAATTACACAAAAAAAATTATTAAAAAATCCCCTCATTGGTTTAAAAAAACATCACACTCCCCCATTCAATTTTATATACACATTACTCCTTATTTAAAATTTAATTTTCACTTCACTCATTATTATCCAAACAACCCACATAATCCATGATGTTTTTGGTCGACGTCATCATCTCTCCTCCTTCCTTAAGCTCAACGTCATTTTCCCAAATTTTCCATGTCCATCGACGCGCCACCATCACTTCTTGTTTTTCATCTCGTCCTCTCTTCATCTCCAACAAATTCATCATAATTTTCTTATCCTTTTGGTCTAATTCGTGATTTTATCCCAATTTTTCGAATAATAGTTTTGAGCTTGAATCGAAATTCGACGATGAATTTGTTTTTGTGGAATTAGGTTTAGTTTCAATATGGGTTTTGGGTATCGATCTTGAATTTCTTTTGCCTGTTTGCTCTTTTGTTTCCAATTCTTGATTTTTCCTAATGTTTCAAATTTGGGTTTTGAGATTCGATAATCAAGTAATGATTTTTGAAGCAGTGTGGTCGAATGGGTTTAGTTTTGATATGGTTTTTTAGTATTAGATTTAGTTTCGTGGTGGGCTTTTGAATTTTAACAATTTGGGACAAATAATTGTAGAAAAATAGTATCGTGTTGGGAGTCAAACCACTTGAATTAATATCACTCCCCGGCGTCTCCTTTGACCACACCGTCCAACTCCTTCTCCACGAGCTGAGCCCTTACTTATCGAATTTGATAATCCAAATGATTATAGAAGGGTTTGTTGAGATGAGGAGATCATTGGTTGCTAATGGTATCTCTTTTGTGTTTAGGTTGAAGGAGATCGTGAACTTGAGGGTGTTGAGGTTCGGATTCAAGTACTTTGTTAGGTTCTAAGTCATGGGTTTATTGCATATTTGTTTGTTGGTATGATGATGATGAGTTTGTATGGGGAATGAGGGTGTTTAAGAATGCACATAAGATATTCGATGAAATGCTTGAGAGAAATGTGGTTGTTTGGAACTCTATGTTAACTGTTTGTTTTAGAGGGGACGTCAACGGACGAACAATTTGTTTTGGAAGATGAATCGAAGAACTGATTGCATGGTTATTTATAAAACTTATAATTACTTTAGAATATTTGACAACCTTAACTCGTTCCTGAATAAAATTAGCACCTCTTATAATGAACGAACCTTTGGGTAAAAGAGTGGTGAGCAATTTATTATAACCTTGGCTTGAAGAGGGTAGAGATCGCGCTTGAGTTCCTATATGACGAGTATTGTGTTTGGGAAGACAAATCACAGGATTGAAATATCTTCGTGTTTGGATAGAAAGTTGAAATTGTTTTGTGATATTGTATGAGATGTAAGCTTGTATAGCTTGGGTCTTGTTTTTGGAGTTGATATTGAAACGTAGACTGCTTGATGTTGATGTAGGTGTTTCTTTTTGGATGAAACTTAGAGATGGATGGAACTGATTTGTTGAATCGCAGGACGGATTGTTTGTATCTGTGTATTGTATGTTTCAATTTAAGTACTACCTCTTATTATATTTTACATCTTCTTGTTCTGTTGAATATTACGTTTTTCTGAAATGTCAAACGGGTTGTTAATTGAATACTACATCTTGATTTAGTCCTATACTTTCAGAATTCATTTGTCAACCTATTATATGTAATGGTATGTGTCTTAACATTAATTTAAGATTACAAAGTAGTTTGATGCATTTGTAATATTGGTCAAAACTATCATGATGTCACATGAGGCTACTTGAACTTATAAATCGAAGATCTTGATTTAAATATGAATATCATGAACAATTTTAATCTTGAAATCTTACAAAAGAGCAACAAATGTGAAGATGTGTGACTTCATATTATTAGAAATTGATCATGATTTGAAGATCTACATTGACAATTTTAGTCATATAAATTTACCAAATACCAACAAATATGAAGATATATCTTGTAAGGTTGATGTGTGAGGTTGACAAAATTGATGTTACGAAATGCCACATACTAACAATTGTTATGTTTGATGTATTACTTCAATCTAAATATCTTGTAAATATGTACGTTAATCGATCTATACTCTATCATGTTGATATAAACGTAAATTTAACAAAGTTGCCCTTCCAATTCATGTTAATCCTTTTTTATCTAGTTGTTTGGGTTTGTAATCGACTCTAGTTCATGGAGAATTGTGCTTGTTTGGGTTTATAGTTGAATCTGGTTAATACAAGTACTTTTTATTAAATCGTGATGTAAACTAACAGTTTTATACTGCAATTGTTATATTGAGAAGTACAATGAAATCATTATATACTACATATTTTGTCATATTCAACAGTAGTAGTAAGGTTTCGTATTAATACATTAAGGTTCTGCATCTACTGATCAGTGTACTATAATGCACTATAATGTAGTATATAGTAAGGTTCCGTATCAATACAGTAAATTTCCGTATTATTGCACTAGTCTGTGAACATCTTCACCATCAAACTAACAAGCGTTATAACAATAAGGTTGCGCATTACTCTGTAGCCGGTGAACAACTTCACTGTTAAACTAATAAACGTTACTGCAATAAAGTTCCGTATATTAGGACTTTCAACATGATAACAAGTCTCAATGCTGTCAACATAGTAGAAACTTATAATAAATAAATATAGATCATATCACAGAGTCTCATAGTACAACGGTTACTTCATAAAAATCGTTAATAACACATTACGACAATAGTACACAAGCGTTGTCATCCTTCAATAGGATTCTGACATGTTCTCCTATTATGCCTACGTCTTTTGCCTCGCATATATTTGATTGACCGCAACATAACATGAGATGGGATTCTTCGTGTCCTTTAACGTCCTGACGTTGAAGAAACATTATGCGGGATTATCCCGTTACGTCACATAAACACTCGTGAAATGTCACATATGGGATATTACTCGTGAAATGCTCTTTATCCCGTTACGTCTCCATGGCCAGCGAGTGCGATCACCGAATTTCTCCAACGATGGGATATTACTTGTTACCACTAGCACATTCATGTTTTCTTCAAGGATCGGAACTCATGCTCTTGTACGTTGCTGGTACTTTTCATTGTTCTATTTTGATTCATTTTCCAAATGGGGATCTAAATTTCTTCAATGGGCACGCTTGAAATCTTGTGTTTGTTGATGGGTTCGTTGCAAGTTTCGATTTTTTTTTGCCGAGATTAAAGGTGTTGGGATTTCATAATAATAATAAAAAAACGTGATGGGATTTCGGTGATGGGCATTGCTTTGAGTCCATATTTTGGGAATATGAATTAGGTTAAGAGTTGGTTGACGATGTATACCGCGACGTTATTTTTGTCCAAGGTTTTACATCGCTAGTTAGATATGGTTAGTGACCCGAACTCGGATTCCTTCATGTTGACCTGTTTAGGGTTTGGGTATGGGAGAACCAAATTAAGAGCAAGTCTAGTGCATTGTGCTATTTTTGCATAGACATAATCATATTTGAAAGATGTTTGACATTTTGGCTGATCAATGATTAGAAAAATGTCACATATGTTTGTGTTTTTGAGTATTTTATTTTTTGGATATCACTTCTTGTTTGTTGTATTGATAAAAAAACTAACAAATGCTATTTTCATTACTATATATAGCAATCAATTTGCCAAAAATCAAAATTTGTCATTGAAAAAACCTACCATTGGAGATTTTTTTGGGCCATTGTTAAATTTTAGTTTTAACTACCCATTTGCATGGTGCATTGGACTTGCTCTAAAACAGATTTTTTTCCTGAATCGACGGAGTTTGGGTTCGGAGATAGCCATCACGTAGTGGTTTCTTTGACATCTCTAGATAGAAGAACTTGTAAGGTGTATCATAAGCGATATAAGCATCATGTTGGGATCACTCGTTGGTCACGATGACTCCCAACTATTCGTGCAATGTCAACATAAGGAATAGAGCTCATGAAAACCCCTGTATATTTGAAATAGGTGATATTGATAAACCTTCAAACTGTATCACCATCCAAAATCTTCAAGAATAATGTAACAATAAGAGGCCTTCTATTGATCCATTGTCAGGATCACATCATTTGGAGCAAGAACATGCTTCAAGCTGTCTAAACATCGATCAAGCTTCTAAAAATAAATTCATCACGATAACCACATTTTCGTGCTTTTGAGTTGGATCAGTGCTATCAAGTCTCTTTAAACTACGGAAAAACTAAGCAAGGAAAATGGTTTAAGTTGAAGGAAAGATTGAAATCTGAATGAACTGATCAGAGCTCCACAGCACAGGGAGGAGAGCCGGAGTAACCGTGAAGTGAGCTTAGAGATCAGCGCTGCAGCAAGAGTACTGCAGCTCTTTACAACTCCAGCAACAACTTTACTAGGAAAACAAATACGATGGGTAACTACATTCAGCTGATCTCACTCTCCACAACTCTCCACATTGCAGGATCATCTGCGTCAATGAGTAGTTTCCTTGCCTCAGTCTTAATCCTACCAGGTACATTCCCGCATTTGCTAATGATTTCTCGCTTGTTCTGGTTAATTTCTTGGTTGAATGGAGCACCTTTAAGCTCGTTATCAAATAAGGTTTCCGCCTCAGCATCAGATAGAGCCTCCAGAGAAATAATTGCTCTGCATCCTGTTTTCTGTATCACATTCTTGTATCGGGAGCTTATGATAACTTTCCCCTTACCAACAGGAATCCCTATGTTTCTTAGATCCAACCATTGACATAAACCGTCTATAATGAGCACAAACTTGTCTTTCCTGTATAGCGCATTGTATAATCGTCTTGTCATTTCTTGAACCTCTCGAAAATCAACACCTACCACCTCTTTTGCAATATCAATCTGTAGAGAGGAATCGGACTTCACCGAAACCCAGTAAACGTTCGGGAAGGAGGACTCTATTAGGCGATTGTAGATCTCGGTCATGAGTACAGTTTTCCCATATCCTTCGCCTCCAAGGATCCCCTTTATCCTTTCCAGTGAGGCATCATCCGAGGTTGCCCAATTCACAATGTCTCTTAGATTCGCTTGTGCAGCTTCGCCTACCAACTGTTGCGGAGGCAGCGGTTGATTCTGTCGGACACTGGAAATTAAAGAATCCATATTAGATATATGTGTTCCTGCATTTGATAGTTCATCGATCTTTGTTTTCATTTTCTCCACGCAACTCCCTAACCATATGAGCCGCATAAGATTAAGCAGCCAGACGCCATTCTCCGCCTCTCTCAACTTATTCAATATTTCCCCAGCTTCTTGCTGTATGCATGAGGCATTTGTTAACCAGTTCTTCACCTCCTCCTTGAGGATCCCGCCAGTCCGCTGCTCTTCATCATTAGCTCTATCTCGTATATCTTGTTCTTTGGCATTGAGCGTGTTTGCGTTTCTTTGCAGGTTTGCTTTGTTTTCTTGAAGACCATTGTAGTAGTCCAACCAACTCAGGATGTTGCCGATGAACTCCAAGATGTCCTTCATACGTTCGACTTTTTGACATATCCAGTCCATGCCAAAAATAAATACAATGACCGGCAGCACGCAGAAGCTTGCCGCGCTGACTGTATGTGGAAAAGAACATGGAGTCAGGATAGCATGATCAAGTTTCTATGCAAAGTATGGTTGCAAAGAAAGACGGAAGCAAAGAGCCTGATTGGGCATCCTCGATCGGAGCATCCTCTATCAAAGCAGTCAGAAAACTTTAGTACGAATTCTATGCATTGAATCCACCAGGTAACAAATGCGTGTTTTTAGGATACACAATTATATCTCTTCTAGTACTAGTTTGGAATTTTAATATAATTTATTCCTCCACAATATGAGAATAAGTGTTACTATTATAAGTTTAAAACTACATGATATAGTTTTATACATGATATACATAAGAACGGAATCATACTCCTTGGTTATATGTGCACAACTGCTGTATTTGGTTGAGATCTAAAGAATTGTACTACTACTACATAAGATTTGGAAGCAGCAATCTAGACATTCCTAACGGGTTCGTGTACTATAATGTTGTGCTTTAAGACAGATACAAAATCAACTTAGCTAGTCCAGGTTGAGAATACTACCCACGTTATAATTTAAGAGCTCAAAATAACAATGTATATAGATCCTGAATTACTCCACTTATTATCGATTGGTTTTGAGATGAAATCCAGAGATTTAATAGTCCAACCACGGACAACAAACAGTCTCTTTCCAAGAGCTAGTTATACACTCGCCAAAAATGGAGAGGGAGATCAAGAGAGAAACTTACGGTATTCAATCATCGTCGTAGCAAGATACTGATTAGGCTCGATAAGTTAGAGGATGAAAGCAAGGAGGAGATTCAGCTTGTACTTGAAGATGAGAAAGGTAGAGGGTAGACTTGAAGTCAGCGTTGAAAGCGTTGAAATCACCTGTATTTTCTTTATTGAAGTTAAAAGCACTTGTTCCTCAACTTGCTAGCAAAACAGGTCCATTTTGCTCTCTATATGTAAAACGGAAATGAAACTTCGAATATGATTATCTATATAAGATGCTTAATACTTAACTCGTTCAAAGCCATTCTTGGTCACTATGTGCAACTTGCTGTAAGTTCCGCAGTTTATGTGGAGCATAAACTAAGATGTAACGCACACAAGTATTTTTGTTGAGCTTAACTTTCATTTACTTGCAATTCACAGGAAAATGCACGGATTACTGCATAAGAGACTGTGAAAAGTGATGCGTAGCTAGAACGACTATATTAAAAGAAACAAATAAACAGCGACAACTTACAGTATTCGATCATTGCTCAAAGTCTCAATTAGGAGCTGGATTGGCTTGAGATCCAGGGGCAGCTGATGTGCTCAAGTATGTGAAGCTGAAGTGCTGAACCAAAAGAAATTTAAGAGGGTCGAGTTCAATTTCCTGGTAAGGTATGAGGAAAATGTTGGGATACATGCACGATTGCTGAAAGTTGCGATTACACTTCTATGTTCTGACCATGAAGCTTCATATAAGGGACTACATTTTTCATAATTGATAGTCTCGTTGCGGATCCTGGAAATTTCATTTAGGTAGCCTTATCCTGATATCTTTAGATTTACTTGTATTTTCAAAAATGGTATCTAATGATATCAATCAACCAAGTGCCGGCTCCTTCGGAGGACCATGTTAATCAAGGCACATTGGCTTGACCGGAACCCCACACTAGCAGCTTGCCGCCCACGAGGTTTGAGCTGAAGACCTCACCCACGTAGGGAATGTTGGTCCAGGCCACTTACCAGGTGTGGTGGGTTGAACCCCCAATTGACTTGTATTTTTGGCTTTGTTTCCATACTAAAACTAGGATCAGACTTAAAGATGAAGAAACATTGTTAGAGTTGATAATTTGGATATGTCCTGCAGTTCTTGTTAGATACATATGAGTTGATGATTCTGATGGACCTGTGAAGCTTCGGGCTGGTAGGTTAATATTCGGCGTCTTGATCCCATTTACTTGTTAATCGTGCTTACTGTTCCCTGAGGTTGATAAGTAGTTTTATCATTAGTCCTGATGGCCATTGAGAGCTTGTTTTGTTCTACGTTGGAGCAGGACATAATACAAGAAATGGTACATGGTCTCTTTACGTTCGCAACCTATGCAACTCCAAGCGGTTGTACACGATGATCCATTGAATAATATCACATTCCCCTCTAAGGTCCATCGCAGTTTCTATGATCTTGCCAGGTACATTCATGCAAGTCCTAAGGATACTCCTCTTGAGAGCCACGATGTCGGGATCATGAAGTTGCCGATAACCAAGATGACGGTTGAATAATTCTTCGCCTTCACGGTCGCTTGAAAGGGGTCCTAACACAATGCTCGTCTGGCATCCCATTTCTCAACTCACACTTTGGGACCTAGTGGTTATGATCAGTTTCCCATGACTCCTCTCCTCGCCTCCCGAGTTTTTTGTAAATCTGTTAAGATTTGGCGTTGACTTTTTACATATATTGTTAAGATTTGACGTTTACTTTTTAGATTCTGTATACCCTGTAAATAGATCCTTATTGTGTAGAAAATAAGGTGAGGGAGAAATTAGGGTTTTCAGAGCGATACACAAGAAATAGCGATCTCAAAACAATTCTCTGTAATCTGATCAGTGAGTTTTTTCTTCCCGTGGATTTTTTTCCCCTTGAGGGGTTTTCACACGTAAATCTGGTGTTTTTTTTTCGTTCCTTTTATTTATCAATTGTGCTTGTTAATCGATCGATTGCCTGCTGAATTACAATTCTGAGATTGTCTCGAGATTCAAATCGTAACAATTGGTATCAGAGCCCATGGTTCGTTGGGCTGGACAGGGACACGGTGAGGCGCAAGATAGCAGACAAGGCCCAGAATGCGCATAAGGAAGATGTCAAGGGGTTGTGATGGGTAGGAAGACCCGGAATGCAAGAAGCCCATTGCATAGGGGGAAGATATCTTTCCACAACAAGAGACAGATAGGTCAGGAGCGCGGGACATATTGGCCTGAAGATGATGGGCCCAAAAAGGTGCACAAGTTTAGGATCCCCTGGTTGCGTCGTAGCCTCTGCAAAAGTGGGTTGATCAGATGTACAAATAGCCCAGTCCAAGATGTGGGTGGAGAAAAACCCATGGATTCAGGCTCAAGGGGGAATGGATCATATGAATGGTACTCACACATAAAGGGGGAGATTCTCTGGCGATTTGAATCTCGAGACAATCTCAGAATTGTAATTCAGCAGGCAATCGATCGATTAACAAGCACAATTGATAAATAAAAAGAACGAAAAAACGACACCAGATTTACGTGGGAAAAACCCTCAAGGGGAAGAAAAAACCCACGGAAAGAAAAAACTCACTGATCAGATTACAGAGATTTGTTTTGAGATCGCTATCTCCTGTGTATCGCTCTGAAAACCCTAATTTCTCCCTCACCTTATTTTCTACACAATAAGGATCTGTTTATAGGGTATACAGAATCTAAAAAGTTAATGCCAAATCTTAACAATCTTCACCTTTGGCATTTACTTTATGATCCATACGAGAGCAACTCACTAACGAACTCCCATGTCATAGCCTGGCATGTCCTCATATCCCCTTTCGTATGGTGGGGATGCTCCACCACAGACTCAGCACGGAAAAAACGTTGATCAAGTCTAACCAGCGCTCAAACTTGATCTTGGGAACTATCTTGGTAAGCATATCTGCCGCATTCTCCTTTGTGTGAACTTTTTGCAAATCTATAACCTCGATATTCAACCACTCTCTAATCTTGTGATAACGATTATCGATATGCTTCGTCCGAGCATGGTACACCGGATTCCTTGCCAAGTAGATTGCGCTTTGAATGTCACACAACAAGCGAATACCTTTTTCCTGCTTGAACCCAAGTTCCTCAACCAGATACTTCAACCACAATGCCTCTTTTCCACTCTCTGTCAATGCCATATACTCTGCTTCCGTAGTAAACAACGCAACCACATCCTGCAACACGGATCCCCTGCTAACAGGTCCACCACAGAAAGTAAAAACATACCCATTCGTAGACGTCCTGGAATACAAATACCTGCATAGTCTGCATCCACCATCCCAACTACCTCACTCTTTGCAACCTGGCCATCAAATAAGTTGCAATAATCTGTAGTTTCAGCCAAGTACCACATAATCCACTTCACAGCATTCCAATGCTCTTTTCCCGGATTAGCCATAGACCTACTAACTACACCAACAGCTTGAGCAATATCTGGACGAGTACATACCATAGCACACGTGAGACATCCTACCGCATTAGCATACGGTACACGAGACATATGCTCTACCTCATCATCTGAATCTGGACACTGTTGAGCTGATAGCTTAAACTGAGCACTCAAAGGAATTGCCACTGATTTTGTGTCCTTTATGTTGAACCTCATCAAAATCTTCTTAATGTAGCCTCTCTGAGTAAGTCACAATTTCTTTGATGCTCTATCACGGATAATCTCCATGCCTAGGATCTTTTTCGTAGCGCCAAGATCCTTCATCTCAAATTCTGAGCTCAACATTCGCTTCAGTTGAAGAATTGCATCTCTATTCTTCGAAGCTATTAGCATATCATCTACATAGAGACTAAGCAGCATAATAGAAGCATCATCACAAAAGCGGAAATGAACACAAGGATCATACTCACTACGAGAATATCAGTGAGAAACTATGAACCCATCAAATCGCTTGTACCACTGCCTTGGCGACTGCTTTAGGCCATACGGCGATCGCTTCAGCTTGTAAACCAACCCTTCTTTTCCAGGTTCCACGAACCCTCTGGCTGATTTATGTAGATGGTTTCCTCTAAAAAAAACCATGAAGAAATATTGTCTTCTCGTCCATCTGCTCTAGCTCCATATCAAATGCTACGACCAATGCCAAGATCAATCGAATAGATGTGTGTTTCACCGCTGGAGAGAAGATTTCGTTGTAATCAATACCTTCTTTCCGAGAAAAACCCTTAGCCACTAGACAAGCTCTGTATTTCTCATCCTCCTTAATTTTGAGCACCCACTTGCAACCAACTGGCTTCTTTCCTTCTGGAAGTTTCACCAACTCCCAAGTCTGGTTCTTCTTGAGCGACTCCATTTCCTCCACCATGGCTGTCAACCATTTATCACGGTCAACCGAGTTGATAGCTTCATGGTAAGAACTAGGATAACCTCCACCAGCAACCAACGCGAAAGCAAGCATGTCTGCAAAACCATATCTTTCAGGAGCCTTCGGATTCCGCTTATCTCTACCTGAGACAATATTGTATGACTCTTGCTGTTACACTGGGCTTGTATCAGCTTCAACCTGGTCAACCTGATCAATCTGATCAATCTTTGTCGAGCCTTGCTGATTTGAAACTTGCCCATTCATCTCCGAAAGCTCTATCTCGATTTGCTTATCATTGACATTAATATCTTTCCTGTTTTGTTTTACCATGTGATCTTCATCAAAGACCACATTTTTGCTGACCACTTTCTTCTTTGTTACAGGATCCCACAACCTATAGCCCTTCACATCATCCTCATATCCAAGAAAAATGCATTGTTTTGATTTAGCATCTATCTTAGATCTCTCAAAACTCTGCATGTGAACATAGACAGGACACCCAAAAACTCTCAACATAGAGTAATCAACAGGTTTTTCAGACCATACCTCTTCTGGAATGCGATGATCAATGGTTGAGGAAGGACTTCTATTGATGAGATAACAAGCTGTGTTAACCTAATGAGATAACCAGGTAATACTATATGACTCCTGCTGTTGCACTGGGCCTGTATCAGCTTCAACCTGCTCAACCTAATCAATCTGATCAATCTTTGTCGAGCCCTGCTGATTTGAAACTTGCTCATTCATCTCCGAAAGCTCTATCTCGATTTGCTTATCATTGACATTAACATTTTTCCTGTTTTGTTTTACCATGTGATCTTCATCAAAGATCACATTTTTGCTGACCACTTTCTTCTTTGTCACAGGATCCCACAACCTGTAGCCCTTCACATCATCCTCATATCCAAGAAAAATGCATTGTTTTGATTTAGCATCTATCTTAGATCTCTCAAAACTCTGCATGTGAACATAGACAGGACACCCAAAAACTCTCAGCATAGAGTAATCAACAGGTTTTCCAGACCATACCTCTTCTGGAATGAGATGATCAATGGCTGAGGAAGGACTTCTATTGATGAGATAACAAGCTGTGTTAATCGCCTGTGCCCAAAAATTCTTAGGTAAACCAGCATTCAATCTCATGCATCTAGCTCTTTCCAGCAAAATCTTATTCATCCTTTCAGCTACTTCATTCTGCTCTGACGTAAACCTGACTGTGAAGTGCCTGATGATACCTACCTTCATCTTTGCAGATTGAACAAACTGACCATCTGTGTACTCTGTGTCATTATCAGACCTGAGATACCTCAGCTTATTTCCTGACTGAGTCTCAACTCGAGCCTTCCACTGCTTGAAGATGCTGAACACCTCTGATTTCTGCTTCATGAAATA
>JAOVYX010001236.1:0-12822 GCA_035668315.1 Drosera spatulata | reverse complement strand
TACTTCATCGTCATAGATTCGGCTAGGAGTTTCACACAAGTACTTGAGGCCGGCTTCTTGTATGCTGTCAGCAACTTCACGGACTTCATTTGACTCGTGCGTCAGAGTTTCAAAGTCAACAACCACACCTGTTTGCAAATCTTTTCTTGTCGGGCTCGCTTGTGGCTTTGATGATTTGGAGGGTATTGAGGAAGTGGGTTTGTCGGCCATTGTAATTCGTAAGAATCGATATTCACAAAGATTTTCAGGAAGAGTTTGAGAGTGATCAGAAAGCAAATTGAGAGAATTAGGGTTTGTTGATCACTTGAGAGAGAGAGAGAGAGAGAGAGAGAGAAAGAATCGTAAAGTTTTGTAACAGTTTCTCTCCTTTTATAGTTGCTGTTGATTTTTACCGTTGAAAACAAAAAGTAACCGTTACACGGTTTTCAGAATTAATCTGCCCGTTGTGAAAATTAAGGAGATAATCATGAAAACTGTTTCTTTCTAAAAGTAGTAGAAGTATAGTGACACTTGTCACTGGTGTGCATGGTTTGTGCAGTAGAGCAATAGAGGAAAGTCACTCGTCTGCATTACTTGAGAAACACAGAGTGCTTTTCAGGTAGTCTTCTCGTCTGCATCTATACATACAGTAGAGCAGCATAGCAACGCACTCGTCTACACTCTTTGAAAAACATTAAACCCAAAAAAAATCCTGCTCGTCTACATCTACACGTGCAGTAGAGCAGTTTACATGGCCATTTTATTCATTTAAATCTATCATGCCCAACTCTCCTCTGAACATGATAAATTTATTTTCATCCAAGGGTTTTGTAAAAATGTCTGCAATTTATTTTTCTGTTGGAATGTATTCCAACCTTATGTGACCTTTCTGCACATGATCTCTAATAAAATGATATATGAAATCAATGTGCTTGGTCCTCGAGTGAAAAACAAAGTTTTTAGAAATAGCCATTGCAGACGTATTGTCACAAAATATGTTTGTTTTAGAAAACTTAAGTCCATAATCTACAAGTTGAGACTTCATCCATAATACCTGTGCAGCACAGCTTCCTGCAGCTATGTACTCTGCTTTTGCAGTCGAGGTTCAGATAGTGGTCTGCTTCTTGCTGAACCAAGAAATCAGTCTTGCACCTAAAAATTGACATGTTCCATTTGTGCTTTTTCTGTCAACCCTGTAACCTACAAAGTCTGCATCTGAATATCCAGTTAATACGAAATCTAAGTCCTTTGGATACCATATCCCTAGGTTAAGAGTTCCTTTGAGATATCTCAGAATTCTCTTAACTGTAGTATAGTGGGACTCCTTATGATCAGATTGATACATGGTGCAAACACAGACTGAGTATTGAATGTTCGGCCTACTTATAGTAAGGTAAAATAAAGATCCTATTATACCTCTATATAGTGTTTGATCTATACTTTTACCTTTTTCATCTTTGTCAATTTGAGCAGTAGAGCTCATGGGGGTTTTCATTGGAGTTGAGTTTTCTAGGCCAAACTTTTTAATTATATTTGTTAAGTATTTGGTTGATTTATAAAAATTCCTTTACTTAAGTGTTTCACTTGCAGACCTAGAAAGTATTTTGGTTCATCCATGAGGCTCATTTGAAATTTAGATTTCATTAATATAGTAAACCTTTCTCATAGTTTTCTGTTAGTGCAACCAAAGATGATGTCATCTACGTATATTTGCACTAATAGTGTGTGCTCCTTATGCTTCTTAAGAAATAGTGTGGTATCTACCTTTCCTCTTTAAAAGTCATTATAAAAAAGAAAGATAGAAAGAGTTTCATACCACACTCTGGGAGCTTGTTTCAAGCCATAAAGGGCTTCGTCTAACCTGTAGACATAATTTGGATGTTCAAAGTCTTCAAATCCAGGAGGCTGTTCAACTTCCTCCTATAGCTTTCCATTGAGGAAAGCGCTTTTGACATCCATTTGAAAGACTTTGAAGTCTTCATGTGCAGTATATGCCAGGAATATTCTTATGGCTTCTAATCTTGCAACTGGGGCATAGGTCTCATCAAAGTCGATCCCTTCTTCTTGAGAGTACCCTTTGGCCACCAATCTAGCCTTGTTTCTGATGATTATTCCATTTTCATCAGACTTATTCTAGAAGACCCGCTTCCAGCCAACAACGGGATAGTTCTGTGGTCTTGACACAAGATACCATACTTGATTTCTTTTGAACTCATTCAGTTCTTTTTGTATGGCATCTATCTAGTTAGGATCACCGAGAGCTTGATTGATTGTCTTGGGCTCCATTTGTGATATGAAGCAGGCAGACAGGCACTCCTTTGTGGCTGCTCTCCTCATCTGTACTAGGACATCCTTGTCCCCAATTATGTCATTCTCAGTGTGTGCCTTGATCCATCTACCTTTGTCCTTAGGCTGGTCAATGGCAGTTTCTTCCAGTTTTTGCTCTGTTGCACCTTCTTTGCCACAGGGAGTGCAGACGACTCTGCCTTTACTGCAGGGTCATTTTCCTCATCTACATCCTGTTCGTCATCTATACATGCACATTCCTCATCAAGAATATCAGCAGTACATATCGATGACTCAGATTCATCAAAAGAAACATGAACCTACTCTTCCACAGTTTGTGTTTCCTTGTTGAATACTCTGAAGGCCTTACTGCATATGGAATACCTTAGAAATATTCTTTCACTTATCTTAGGGTCAAATTTCCCTAAGTACAGTCTATCGTTGCTGTGAACATAACATTTACACCCAAATACATTAAACTACTTAACGGTTGGTGTCTTTCCTTTCCATATTTCATATGGTGCTTTGTTATGTTATTTAGTAATAAGGCATCTATTTTGCACATAACAAGCAGTGTTTACTGCTTCAGCCCAAAAGCTCTTTGAAAGGTCTGCATCAAGGAGCATTGTCGTGGCTGCCTCAATGAGGGTTCTGTTTTTTCTTTTGGCAACATCATTTTGTTGTGGTGTTCTAGGTGCAGAGAAGTTATGCTTGATGCCATGATCATCACAGTATTTATCAACCCCTGATTGATCAAATTCTATGCCATTATCACTCCTAATTGTTACCACATCTAAATCTTTTTCAGTTTGCACTTGTCTGAGGAACCTAATTAGCAAACTACAAGTTTCACTTTTCTTGTGCAAAAAGATTACCCAAGTATATCTCGAGTAATCATCTATAATTACCAGTGTATATTTCTTCTTGCTTAAGCTCTCTACATCAACTGGTCCAAATAGATCCATGTGCAGTAGTTTAAAAACTTTTGTGGTTTCTATTTGATTAATAGATTCGAAACTTGCTCTAGTTTGCTTTCCTTCTTGACAAGATCTGCATAGTTTATCCTTTTGTAACTTAACTTGAGGAAGGCCTCTTACTAAGTTATCTGAGGATAATTTTGCCATTGTTTTAAAGTTTAGATATGCTAATCTCTTATGCCATAGTCAATTTGTGTCATCTGCATCATTAGTGTAAAAACATGTGACTTGTGAAGACTGTAATAAGTTGAAGTCTACTACATAGATATTTCCTGATCTATGACCTATCAGTTTGACTTCTTTGGACTCTTTATCTATGACTCTACAAGTGTCATTAGTAAAAGTCACTTCATAGGTCTTATCACACAGTTGGCTAATGGAAAGTAATTATGTTTAACCCCTTAACATAAGCAACATTCCCAAAGATTAAGGAACCTGTACCAAGGGTTCCATATCCTTTAGTTTTACCTGCTTTGCCGTCACCAAACATGACCAAAGGACCTTCTTCTTTTCTGTAATCATGCAATATTCTTTTGTTCCCCGTCATGTGCCCTGAGCAACCACTATCCAAATACCATACTTGATTCTATATATCCTGCAATAGCATATGCAGCATTTGTGCATGGTATCCATGAACATTATACTCGAATAGGTTTCTTGTGTGGTACCCAACACTGAGAGGCTTTGTGGTCGGGCTTGCCACAACTGTAGCAGTAGACCTTTGGTTTAACCTTGGGTCGTCTGCTTGAATGTTGCCATCCACTCTGCTGCATACTGCACATGCAGCAGTGTTGTCTGTATGGTCTCTTTGACACGTGAAGAGAACTCCTATTCCATATAGTGTAATTTGGTGCAAACTGAGATTTTCTAAATCTCTTGTCATTTTGATAATGAGTTACATACTTATTTTTCTTGACAGTATGCACCTTAGGAGGTTTCTTGACTTTTGTTGCTGCATTACCAGAAGTCTATGGTTTCAAGGGTTGATTAACAAGGACTTTTGTCTTATTCTTACCCTTTGCAGCAGAGGAGTTCGAGTTCCTCTTCTACACAGTCTTTGCAGAAGGTTCAACCATCACGGGTTGTGCAACAGAGACCTTACTGGTCTGCATCTTGGTTGCAAACGTCTCACCCTTTTGCAAGACTTTATTAGAGACATTCTTTGTCTCTTCGATGTTGGCTTCAGACGAGTTAGTTACATCTAGGTGAGCCTGTTCACTTGGCCAACTCTTGTACCCAAGCCCAGACCTATCCCACGGACATTGTCCTGTTCACTTAGCCATAGAGTTGTGCCAATGACATTTTGGCAAGGTCTCTCGACTTTCTAATGGCGATTGTCTTTGTCCCCCACGCCTTCCCGAGAGATCTCATGAACTTAAGGTTTACCTCCATGTTATCGAAGATTTTTCCTAAAATTTTGAGATTATTGATGAGAACATTAAATCTTTCATTGAAGCTTGTAAGGTTCTCATCTGCTCTCATCGAGACCCAGTCGTACTGCTGCATGAGGACATCCTTGTTATTTTCGCGGATCTCGTTTGTGCCCTCATTTCTCAGTAGTAATGCTTCCCATGCTTTCTTCGCTGTGTTGGTGTGGACCACAATCTCGAACATATCATTGTCCAGAGCCTTGTATATCTGGTTCTTGGCTCTTCTGTCTACCAACACGAAATCCCAATCGTCTCTCGTCCACAGACACTTAGGCTTGTCAACTTCTCTAGTGGCATCAATTGGATCTTGCATTTTTGGATCATATGGCCTATCTGTAACAATGTCATACATTCTTTCGTCGATGTAATCCAGATGAGCCAACATTCTAAGTTTCCAATGGTTGAATTAATCGAAGGAGCAAGAAGGGGGGGGGGGGGTGAATCGGTTATCTGAAAAATTTTCAAGACAGTGTAGTAAAGCTATGGGCTAGTGTGCACTGCCTGAGTCTGGTATAGCATTGCGGAAGTTCTACAGTTGAGACTTTAGCTTTGTAAAGCTTGTCTCTTTGAACTTAAAGTTCCTTGCTAACAGTTCTAGAAATGATAACCAGTGCGGAAAAGTAAATGACACTGGATTTTTATACTGGTTCAGACATTTGCTACCAACAAGTAGTAGAAGCTTAGTCCAGTCTTCCCTCGGTCATGACCAGTGTAGTAAAGCCAAGAGGAGGTTCACTAGATTTTGTTTATGGTTTAAAAGATTACCCCTTTACAACAAGTTCCTACTTGCTAAAGAATGAAGAACCTAGATCCTGCAGTGCTCTGCTGCAATTGTTGTTCTTCACTTGCAGACTAGAGAACCTTCTTCACAAATCCTGAATCTTCTATTCAGCTCACGCACAACGAGTTTTTTTTTTAAGGCTTTTCTTCTTTTGAAAGCTCTCGAATGATGTTCAACTTTTCTCAGACTCGTCATCCTTGTTCTCTGCGCTGTGAGTCCCCTTTTATAGGCTCAGGGAACCAGAACCCGTGACTGTACTACCTGATAGTGACAACTCTGTCCTCTACTGCAGTAGACTGATTTTGCTTCACCTTTTCTAATCCAGTACACATCATCTTTGCCTCAGCTTCTCATTTTTTACCCCTTCCTTGTTCTTTTCTATTCCAGCACAACTCATACTGCACCTAGCCTCATGCACCAGGCCTGCTGCACGCTTTTGCTGCACAACCTCTACTGCAATACTATGCTACAACCTCTATTGTCAGCCTCTGCTGTAGCTTCTGTTGCCAGCCTCTGCTGCACCCTCGGCTACATGAGTTCTGCTGCACAGTCTTCATATTCAGTCTTTTTGTAACTTCACTTGCACCAAGTACTACAGTCAGTCTGCTACAACTCAGCTCCCACTCAACAGCTTTCAGACCTCATCTACCCAGCCTATTAGTGTAGGCTCGTTTGCACCCAACACAGCACTCAGTCTTCTATAATTCAACTTGCATACTTGTATTGCAATATGGTTCACCTCACTCTACTGTTGGAACTGGCCTTGAACATCGAAATGGTCCTAGATCATGAGAACTCTGAGACACTTTTGTTGTCGTATGCATATGATCTTTGGCATATAATTTTGTAGCCCCTATAGTCTGTATAGCCCTCGTCTGCATGCCTCTGTTGCATGACCTCTGGCCCTAGTCTGCAACTATCTAGCTAACTATTACAGTCTAAGCATCTATTACATATTTAATTTCTTCTTAAGTTTTGTTCATCAATTTCAATAGAAACGGAGGGATTGCACATTCCTATTAGTGGTTGATGCTCTTCTTAGTAAATATCATGTAACCCACCGAATTGCAATTGCATATCCCCAAACTAGCGGGCAAGCTGTAATCCCCAATAGAGAAATTAAATCGATTCTTGAAAAGATTGTTAATCCTAACCGTAAATATTGGAGTGCTCGCGTGGGAGATTCACTTGGGGAATATTGTACCGCTTATAAGACTCCCATTGGCATGTCACCAAACCGGTTGTTATATGGTAAAGCTTGTCATCTTCTAGTTGAACTAGAACACAAAGCCTTTGGGCGATTAAACAATGCATTTATGATTATCCATATGCAACAAATAATAGAAAGTTGCAATTACAAGAGCTGGAGGAAATAAGAAACGACGCATTTGAGAATTCTGTTATTTATAAAGACAAGACAAAACGTTATCACGATAAAATGATTAGCAGAAAGAATTTTAAAGTTGATGATAAGGTTTTACTAATTAATTCTCGAATGAGATTGTTAGCAGGCAAGCTTAGATCGAAATGGATGGTCTATTCGAAGTTGTTCATGCATACAATTATGGAGCAGTGAAAATTAAAAGCCATGAAACTGGAAAAGTTTTTAAAATGAATGGTTATCGACTGAAATTGTATCATAAAGGTTCTTATGTGGGTTGGGTTGATGAGTTCGACCTCGAGAAAGTCAATTAAGCGTGAATTCGTCGAGCCAACCACGTTAAACAAGTGCGTTTCTTGGGAGGCAACCCAAGTAATTTAGATAGATTTTCCTTTCTCAATAAAAAATTTGATGATAAATCCCAATGACTGTTCAATGTGTAAAACAAACAAATCCATGTGAAAAGAAAGGTGAAATGACTAACAATGGCAAATTTCGAGATTAAAACGTGTTTTAGAAAAATTTCTAAGTCATTTTCAATGTTTGGCACAAAACACGGCCTACCTAGGCCGTGTATCACAAGGCACGGATTCAAAAGTTACAACATATCGAAACACGACCTAACATGGGCCATGCCTGCCTAACACGGTCGTGTGAGGCCTTTGATGCAGAAGCCCTAATCTTTCAAAACAAGGCCAAGCTTAGGCCGTGCGAGGGTGACACGACCGTGTCATACCTAAAATATGGGATATCCGTGTTCTCTCTTCATCTTTTCCTCCTAAAATTTCAAACACAAACACGAACCAGATAGCCCCAAATACACCAAAATCCTCAATCCCTCACAAATCCTATAATCTATAGCTTAAATCGAAGCCAATTACGAATCTCATCATCCTCTAGAGTTGATTTCATCATTCTCTTTCTCATTTGCTAGTTTTCTCCACGATTATATATTAAGGTAATGAACCAAAAACTTGAAAGTTCTTGAATATGATACATGATATGCAAGTTCTAATGATAGATTATGATTTCTCTTGATGAATGGAGCATGGTGATATGAATTTTGCATGTTATGGTTGAGTTTTGTAAGGTTAGGGCTTTCGGGTTTTGTTGTAAACGTGAAATGTGTTGAAAATGGTGAATTACTCGTGAGCATTGATTCTATTATGCTACGTTGTGTTTACTGATGATGTGTGGATGATGGATTATGTTGGATGGATGGTTTAAGGGATGAAAATGGATGAATTTGTATATTGAGGGATTGTGGATGTTACGGATGGGTCATGCGAATTTTTCTGAAACTGTGTGTTTACTTGTTTGACATGATTGTGTTATAGATTTGTTATCTATTCTCTATCAATGAAAGGTATTTGATGGATTTATATGTTTGATTCGTGTAGGATGCCGAGAGTTAAATCTATTGTCGCTTCTTCGGTTGCTAGAGGCAACCCCAGCTGCTAGGATGAACAATCTTGATCCTGAGCCTGCTTCGGACGTCCTAATGATCACGGCCTAGTATTCCGAGGGAAGAAGAATGAAGATAGATACCAAAAACTGAAGAGGAGGATGATTGTGGCGACTGTTTACTATAACGGTCCTGCCTTACCTACTCTGGGACTTCTTGGTAATTCTGATGATTTGTCTTATTGTTTTCAGATGAAGATGTTCGCTCACAACTCTTGGCCAACTTATGACAAGTTGGTGGTTTAGTTCGTATCTTCTCTTGTCCTTGTGAAGAAAGGAAAGTAGCAGAAAGACGACGACATTATTGGTTTCCACTTCCGCCTAAACGGAGTGGAGTACTATAGGGACATTGGCTTGGCTTAATGCTATATAAGGTTTTAGATCTTCTGGACTTCAATTTGTGATTCCGAAGTATGAGAGGGAGATCGGCTCATTCTATTTTTCTTTGACTAGGTAGGATCTTCCGGACTTTAGGAACGGCAAGGTATCCGCTGTGCTCAATCCTGTTTTCTTAGTTCTTCATCGATTCTTTGCCTGCACTATCTTTGCTCGGTATGAGACTATCGGCAACTTACGGAAGGACAAGCATGATGATTTATACAAGTTTATCATAATCTAATTTTATTTTAAAATGTAACATTTTGCGAAAGATTTTGATTTGCACTCTTAATTTTTCTTTTAGAATCTTCGAATAACATCTAGTTTCAAATAATAACTTCATCCGTTCAACATGATTTTAATTATTATAGGCTTTTTGGTTTAGATAGTGAAGAAAATATGATTAGAGTTCCATACCCAAAAAAAATATGATTAGAGTTTATACCAATAAGGACATTTGATTCATTAATTTTAAGTTTATTATTAAATGCACTTTGCAAAATATGTATTGTTATAAAAAGTTATTCATTTCTTGTCTACCTTCGATTTAAAAATGCAACCTCAAAAATGTATCATGTTCAATCATTCAATTGTATTTGTTTTGAACAATTTGTGACATTTTTTATTTAGAAGTTGTTAGGAGTATTTTAAAAAAACCTTTTTAATTAGATTTAATTTTAACTATTCCTATATTTGTATTTGTTTTCATTATTGTGAGTTGGATCCGGACACTCACAACCCGCAACGAATGGATAATGGATTGATAATATTATATCTATTTGGAATCAGATCTTTTTATCCCGAATAAAATCATCCAATCCTTTTCATCCATGGATCAGATAATCCAACCTAATCCGTTTATCAGGTCTAAAACCCGATGATGAAACGCTTGTTTATTTATTTATTTTTTTTATTTTCATCTCCATCTCCATCTTGATCTTGATCTTCATTTTATGTTTTATTTTAAAAATAACTTTATCCTCATCACGCACAAAACTTTATCCTCATCACGCACGCATCTCTTGTTTCTCATCACACGAACTCCGCTCCCTTGCGCCCGGCCCTTCTAGGTTTCATCCTCGGCAATGGCGAATCAACTGTACCCACACAGCTCCGGCTACGCATCATCGGTCCCAGCAGGGTTCCCAAGCTCGAGATCAGCCTCTGATCCCTACCTCCCTGACTCTCCCTTCTTCGGCTCTTCCAGATTCCTCGCCGCCGCCGCTTCTGCTGCTTCCGATTACAACGTAGCGGCCAAGCTCCCCGTCGGTTTGGGTCTCTATCCTGACCGTTCTTATTTCTCGGGACACTTTGATGCCGGCCCCGGTCTCGGAATATACGGAACCCGTCGTGCTAGTGTCGCCACTTCCGGTTTGTTGTCTATGGGTGCGAGAACTGCTGGTCACATAAATGCTTCTGTTCTGGCTACAGCTCCGGCTCTGGTTGGTATTGGTGATGGCATTGATGTTTCGGGCAGTAAGCCATCCTTTGATGGTTAGTTGCCTCTTTTTAATTGGAGTAACTTTTTCTTTATGATTTTTATTTCTTATGTTAGTTGTGTCTTTTATCTGGCGCTCAATGGGTTTGCAGTGCTTAATATTGGATGGTTTGATAAGATTTACTACATGCTTTATGGATCCTCTGTATGTTTGTAACTTGTGTTGTTTGGTTTTGTGGGGTTTGGGTAATGGCAATGCATATTTGCTTCTGTTTCGGCCTTTTCTTCTTGCAGTGGTGAATCCACGGGCTGAAGAGTTAGGGATTATGTTGGGGTTCACTTGATACCACTTGTATATGATATTTGTCTTGAGATCACGATGGTACTCCTTCTGATGACGGATTGCTGCATTTCGTTTGTGGTGTTTGGTTCGTTTTCCATGTTTAAAAAATGGAAAAGAAAAAAGAGCCCTTACAAGTTCTGTGTCTCCCTTCCCATACAAGGTTTATAAATTCTATACAAGACTTCCATGTAAAGTTCTTTTGATCCCATTTCTCCGTCGAAATAATTTCTATATTTCATATGGATATGCCAAGACTTCAGTATGAAAAGAATATGTACTAGACATACCATCATATTGAAAGAGTTCTTTTTGTATGCAGTTGTCCGTTTGAAATTTATTATGGAAAGCAACTGAATCTTTTCTTGTATAAAAGGGTCTTCTATTATGTTGGAGGTCTAACATCTGCGGTCCTTCGCTTGACCTTCACAAGGTGTTGGTGGTTTCATGGGTAAAAAAACGTTTTGTGCTAAATTAGTTTCATAAAGTTAGTCCACTGCTTGAGTACTGGGGCCTAGGGCTTAGTTTGTATAGTGCACAATGAGGAATTCTAGTAACGGGGTTAGTGTTGTTGCCGACAAAATAAAGTTTCAATACATCTGAGATTTCCACATACTTTATGTGCTTTCATTTACTTATTTATTTGACACTTCATGTATTGACATGTAACGTATCAATTATAATATATAATTTGAGTGTATGGGGTGTTTTTTGGTTGGTCCTTGGGCCTTGTGGGTTAGCCTAGCAATGTTTTCTAACCCAAACTTGAAAGCTTTTTCATTGACCCATTGAAAACTTTTTTAATGCATATTTTATCATTTCATCTTTCTATCTCCACCTTGATCTTCTAATCTAAAAATAATAACATGGAATAATTTTAGGTTGACCAATTGATCATGAATGGACTTAATTACCAACCTCATTTGCTGTTCATTTCATTTTGATTTGGTTAATTATAGGTCTCAGATACTAGAATTAAGTCCCCACATTCTATTATCTAATCATGAAAAATAAGTTTGATGGATTTAATTAATACATCAGGAGGTTTCTTCATAGGACAATGCACGAGCAATCAACAAATTTACTTTATGTTGTAATACATATAACATTTTGATAAAGATCAATGACTACATCTTTATAAACATCTTTATTTGGTTTTGATTGAAAAATGACCCAGGACAATTAGGAATAAACAACATTGTAATAAAAGATTATCAGTATTCCAATTAGTATTATTTTATTTTACAGTTTATGTATCACAAGTTCATGTCATATAACATTGTAATTCATAGGAGCCCATCTTTTTGTTACTAATTATTTAGATGTTATATCATTATATTCGGAGACGACCATATTTTATAATTGTAACAACATCTATTTTGAAGGTACTAGGATATTATCTTGGCTATGTTGTTAATGTTTTCACCATGTATAATAGTTATCTACAATCAGCCTGTTCGTGCCCATAACTCAATTGGGCAAAGTGAAGCTTGGTTATCTACCAGCTCTTTAGGCAAACGCCCTAGATTCGAGAGTACGGGCAATCTTCCTATGTATCCACAAAGGCCTGGAGAGAAGATTTGTCCCCACTATATGCTCACCAGAACCTGTAAGTTTGGAGATAACTGCAAGTTTGATCATCCTAGTTGGTTTCTGGATGGTGGGATTCCAGATGGTAAAGAGGTGATACTTCATTACTCATTTTTCGTTCATGTGCTAATACAAGATGAATTATTTATTACTTATACATGCAAATCTATGACAGTTATCCTCTAATTTGCATCATATTTTGGAAGGGCAGATATAACTGTGCATGGCATCATTTGCTTGCGCCAATACCTTTCATATTATAAATTTTTTTGAATAACTGAAGCTGTCAACTCGTTTGTACCAGTATAGTTGGTTCTCTTGGATGGAATTTGACCACTTATGAACTCTTCCTATTCTCAAGTGGCCGGAGCGTTCGTCGTTGTGTCGGTTGTTTCTGTTGTCCATAAGATTGGAATAGTAGATTAAGGGTTGATTGATTTTAACCTTTGTGGTCTTATTATGTCGTTTTCATAATTTACATGCTACTTGAGTCGAGGTAGTGAACTCTATTGCCTCCATTAAGAAGTATCTAATTAAAGAATGTTTTTGATATACTTATCTGAAAACTTATTACGAATTCTTGTGCGCCTCACTGATTCAATCAACAGTATTATACCTTAAGTAGATTATACACAACGTGATCAAGACATATGAATGATGCGATGATCTCATGCTAATAGTTTTTTTGTAATCGTTGAGATATTGCTGCGATTAGTTTTTTCCCTTTGTGAGTGGGTGTGGGGGGTCGGGGTGGGGGGATGGGGGATTGGAAGGGCTT
>JAOVYX010001235.1:0-12823 GCA_035668315.1 Drosera spatulata | reverse complement strand
AGAAAATACCTCAGTGTAGTCAACTCCTTTTTTCTGAGTGAAACCCTTAGCCACCAATCTGGCCTTGAATCTCACATCGCCACCATCGTCTGCTTCCTTCTTTTTGTATATCCATTTGCACCCTATGGTGCGATTTTCCTTCGGGAAGTGAACTAGAGTCCAAGTGTTATTCTTGTGAAGAGACTCTAGTTCCTTTTCCATAGCTGCAGTCCACTGGGCACATTCTGAATTAGCGACGGTCTCCCTGAATGACAAAGGCTCATTCTCAATTGCCTCACTAACAATGTGTGCATATGCCTGCAAATCTGAATAGCTATAACGAACTGGGGGTCTGATCTCACGTCGTTCCCTGTCACGACTAAGTTGGTACTGTTGTAAAGTGGGTTCCACCTGGATTGGATCTGATACTAGTGGTTCCACTCCGATATCTTCTACTTCTTGAACTGGCTGTAAAACATCAGTGGGAATGTTGGGATTTGAGAAATTCCCATCTTGATGCTCCACCTCAAATGTCGATCTCTTGGCTGGTCGTGTCTGCTCCACTTACTGTTGAATGCTCTCCCTTGTTGCTCAACTTTCTTGACTAACATTGACTCTTCGTCAAATGTGATATCTCTGCTGATGATGATTCCAAATGATGATGGATCAGTCGAGTACAATCTGTATCCCTTCACACCTGATTGATATCCAAGAAAGATAGCCTTCTTGGCCCTAAGTTATAACTTTCCTTCGCTAACATGATAATATGCAGGACAATCGAAAACACGAAGGTTGGAATAATCATCGGGCTTACCACACCAACCCTTATAAGGTGTCTTCATGGATAACGCTGAGGAGGATGACCTGTTTATCAGAACAGACCGTCATAACTGCTTTAGCCCAAAACCTCTTCTTCAACCCAACTCCAATCATCATGCACCGAGCCCGCTCCATGAGTGTCCGGTTCATGCGTTCTGTTATCCCATTCTGCTAGGGCGTATAAGTGACAATGCGATGCCTCACAATGTCTTTGTCCTTACAGAACTCCAAAAATTGCTTGTTCACAAATTCCATCCCGTTGTCAGTTCGAAATCTCTTGATCTGCCTGTCGATTTGCATCTCAATCAACTTCAACCATTCCTTGAATGTCTCGAATATCTCTGATTTCTCTTTCGAGAAATATATCCAGATATAACGTTAGTAATCATCGATGAAGGTCAAAAAATACTTTTTACCTCCCATCAAAACATAGGGAGATGACCCCCACAAATCTGAGTGAATATAATCGAGTGTCCTCTTTGTTCTGTGCATCGCACCTCCAAACGACACTCTCTTCTGTTTGTCGAGAACACAGCCCTCGCAGAACCCGAGCTTCTATGTCTTCAATCCACCAAGCAAGCTTGCTGAACTCAGAACATCCATCCCTCGATTGACCATATGCCCAAGCCGCATATGTCACAGCTTCATTTCAGAACTAACCTCACCATCACGGACGGATAATGAATTTGCAACAGCTGCAACTCCATCCTGCGTAGCGCCAATTAGATAGTACAATCCAGCACGAAGTCGAGCCTTCATAGTCACCAAGCGATTCTCTTTGACCTCCATGTCCCTATTCTAAAAAAGATAAAAATATCCTTCACGATTAAGGGAACCCAAAGAGATAAGATTCTACCTCACAGCTGAAACATATCGAACATCTTTCAAAATTCGCACAACACCATCCCACATCCGTATATGAACATCTCTTACACCAAAAATCTTACATGCAGAATTATTGCCCATAAGGACTTCACCGTCATTGGACTCAACAAATGTGACGAACCACTCCCGATGCGGATAAATGTGAAAGGTACAACCGAAATCCATTATCCACTCTGAAGTAGATGCTACCAAGGACTCCACGGCGGATGTAAGAACGATCGAGATTGTCTGGGTCTCGACAATACCAACGACTGGGTTTCCTCCTTCTTCTTTTTTTTTCTTCAGTTTAGGACATTCGTTCCTCCAATGTCCCTTTTGATGACAATAATGACAAGAGTTTGATTTCTTCATCGTGTTGTTTTCGATCCTGTCTTCGATCGGCCTCTGAACTTATCCTGTTATCTTTGATCCTGTCTCCCTCTGATGAATAGCGCATCATCAGAGCTTGAGGACGTGGACGATTCCGAGAGTTGGTGTCTCAGATGGCTACTGGTCAAAGACGTCTTAACGTCTTCCAGTGACAAAGAATCTCTACTATGGATCATAGTAGTCACAAATGCCTCATAACTATTAGGAAGAGAACACAACAGAATGATCGCCGCTTCTTCATCATTGATAGTGACTTCAATATTTTTCAGACCAACAAGGATAGTTTGAAACTCCGTCAAGTGCTTTTCTAGTGAGGTAGTGGACTCCTTCATTTTGAAAAAATGGAGACACTGTCTCATATACAAACGAAAAGCAACAGATTTGCTCATGTATAAGCTGAACAGCTTACCTCAAAAAGCTTTGTCAGACTTTTCCTTCAACCTATAATATTTATCATAGTCATTATATAAAATCCTCAACCTATAATATTTATCATAGTCATTATATTATCTTTTATATCACAGATGATTATCCCTTTATATATACGGGAAAGGGGATGTGCTGCAAAGGATAGTCGGCAACCTGCTGCAAAATGCAAAAACGCCGCCGTTTTGGGGAGGAATGGCTCAAATGCTGTGTTTCCCTTCTCTCCTTCACATTTGTGAAGGACAAACTATACTCAGACGAACAAAAAAACAAAAAAGAGAAAGTAAGAAAAAAGATGTATTGATTGAATCTGAATTCCCAATTACCCCAAATTACATTAACACGAAAATCGAAAGTAGCAAAACTATAATCCGAAAAAGAAACCATAATCAACCAACATCGATAATCCTAGTTTAGTATAAATCGAAAAATCGTAACCATCAAATTCCCCAAACAAACAACACATAATCTAAAAGCCAAAAGTGACTCAAATTTTTGAAATCTCTTTGCTTCATGGTTCGATGGTGTGACGGATTTGTAAAATAAAATTTTTCGATGATCATGGGGAGACAAGAAATAGACAAGATAGAATCTGAAATAGAGTAGATTCACTTCTTTGGAGAAAAAGGCACAGGTGTTAATATTCTTTTGAGTTTTTTTTTTTTTTTTTAGTTTTTATTGTTTTAGGAAGCACAGGTGTCGAAGATTGGATCCACAAAGTGATTTTTTTTCTTTGAACATAGTTGCCCTTACATGTGTGAAGGGAAGAAAACAAGAAAAACACAGCATTTTGGCCCATTTCTCCCCAAAACGACAGCGTTTTGCACTTTGCAGCTTTTCTCGATATATATACATATAGATGCGTGGTTGATGTTACAAAAAACAACATACTGTCTACTGCAAATTGTAGGTTAAAAAAAATTATATTTTAAGTTGATTAATTTATACTGTAAGTTGAAATCTTTATACTGTAAGTTGTTGAATGTATACAAATCAGATTTTAATTATAAAATACACTAAAAATTTGATTGTATACATTCATCAACTTACAGTATAGATTTTTCAGCTTATAATATAAAATTATCAAGTTATAATATTTACAATAATCACGACGTTGACTTTTACAGCACTGATGATTATCCTATATATATAGGAATTATACCCCATAATAACACGATCTAAACGCCAAAATTATTGAGCAGTTGAGTAGCTTCTCGTTTCTTTAACGTAGAACTATTCACTGTTGGTTTCAAGGCCTTTTTTTCGTGTTGCTGACGAGTTAAGAACGCTATCATACCCGGACACAAATACAGATAACAAGCCATACCTGATAGGCATGTGAAATAACAAGAATGTCCTGAAATCCCTCATTTGTGAAGTTATGATACTGGAAATAATCTCGTGTTACAATCTAACATATTATCTTCATGAAAAACCATCAATAAGAATCAAGAATCTCTACCTAGAAGAGAGACTTGCAAAAACATAGAAGAAGAAGAAAAAGGAAGTTAGGTCAACTGGTTGCAGGACCATCTTGCATATACTTAAAAGATACATGCGGCTTCATTCTCATAATACAAACAACACATTTTATTTTTTTGAATTGTTCTAAATTATTTGTAACTTTTTTCTTTTAGTTAATGTTTCTTCTAACAAATTTCACTAAAATTCAACATATATATAAATTTTCGTGTCGAATCAAACAGTTGCAAATATCATGAGACTTATATAAGGAGTAGGATACTATCCAAAATCAAAATTTGCTCATCCTAATTTCTGCTCATCGAAGAGAACTTCAGCAAATTATGATACAACTGACTGCAGCAAATTTTACTGAATCAACCGTGACCAGTATGTCCAAAGGCCATCACACAGACAACAGTAATACATCACATTAAATAATTAAGGCAACGCTAATCAATAGTAATTGTTCAGGTAGACATAGAGTTATAGCACATCATACAGAACTATTTAAACACGAAACGACATGAAGCTCAGGATACTGATTCATTCAGATGGAAAGAAATTAGAAGTGCAAGTATACATGCAATGCAGATGGAAAGAAAGAGAAGTGAAAATAGACAAACCTGGGAAAGCCAAATCCTGGGTGAAAGCAAAAGAATATACGACAAACACACGTGCAAAGTCATCATCAGTCAGATGAGAGCTAACTGTTAAAATATACATTAATGAATTTTCTATTATCATCGAATTTTTGATAGAATTGGTTCTCCGACATTAACTCCACAAAAATCCTAAACGAGGATAGAAACATATGTCAAAACAAGAACCAATTAACATGACAAGCTTGAATTGAGCTAGATTAAATAATTTGATCCACCAGAACTCAAGGATACAATCAAGGGAACGAAAATCAGTGAGTGGTAATGGCAAAGCTAACACTCATTTGAATTGAAACTGCTAAGCGATAAGACTTCAAAGTGTCTCATGTATGATTTTCCTGCATCATAACCGCTAGCAGTTGATCTTCAATGAAAGAGTGACACACTCAGTGATAAGTATATGAATGGTCGGCACTCAGGGATAAGTATGAGTACATTATTACTCTAAAACGTAAATACTTATTAAAGAATTCCCCTCATAGAGGAACTACAGCGCCCGCAAGAGGCAACTGCTTGGGATAACATGCAAAATTTAAGCACGAAAACAGAAAAAAAAAAAAAAAAAAAAAAAAAAAACAAGGATGCCCTGCTGTCCTAAAATGGGCAGCACCCGTGTTGTGCTTCATCCCAGCCCTCAATCCAGTCTTGCAGGCATTTCTTTTCCCACACGTTATTGGTGTCAGTGGTTGAGATGAGAGCCATGGTGTTGTCCCAACAACAACAGCAGGGGATCCCAGGGCGAAAAAAACACACGAAAACCAACACAAACCACAAAAGTCAGATAAAATATAAGCTGTCTATTGCATTTACCTGAACCCTTAATTCACACAAGGGCTGGTAGAGGTTGATATATACAGGCTAGACAGCAGAAACACTTAGCAGGCATACATGACAACTTACATAACTTTTACACAACCATTGGTCTCGATAAAACATGAGTCTCGAGAACATGACCTTACGATAATATGTGTTATCAGGTGCAGCAAGCACTTATTAGACACACAAAATATGTAGATATATACATCTGATCATTTGGTCTCGAGAAGCAACAAGTCATAAGTCTGTCACTCGCTCGCGACCCAAAGCAGGTCGCCTTCCTTCATGAAATGGCAAACTTCAGTTTTACCTGGGACAGACCCAAGTGCAGTGAACACTTCGGGATGCGAACTAAATTCAGCGGCATCCAAATGGCAAATGGCTGTAGCGCTGCTGATTTTGGCTTTGGTATGTTGATCCAATAGATCTGCTTGATAAACATGGTTGTTCGGAATCCGATGGCATTGATAGAGCAAGTATGGGTACAAGCGTTGATGGCATGAGACAACCACAGTAGCCCGCCCGCCATTGATTTTCTTGACGTCTCCAAGCAGGACATTTGTCTTCAACCCCTTCACGTTCTCGACGACCTTAGCTTCGACAGCTTTGGTGCCAAGTGAAGATACAGCAAAGTCAATCATATCCTCAGCCGAACTAACACAGCTTTGGACCTCGCCTGCAATCGGTGCCTGCTCGCACATGTGCATTGAATGTTTCAGAATAGTATCAAGGGTTGAATCCTCTGTGGCATGAAAGATCTTTCTAATCTCGGGTAACTTGGACGATGAGAAAGGCAACTTAGACGCAACCGTTCGTGGCAAGAAGGATCTTTTAGGTAGTTTATCAATGTAGTCCGGCATCGGCACCACATTTCCAGCCTTGATATCCTTCTCCCTGAAGAATAACCCTGGCTCAACCTTTACTTCGGCATGTTTGCTACTCCGCGATGAGAGTTTCTCAGTACCGATCAATTCATCAAGAAGTTCTGCCTGAGATGAAGAGGAGCCTGTAGAGCAGAGCAAGTTTGCTGATTCACAGAACGAATCTATATGGCTCGATAGTGCATTTTGATTCGCGAGCTGAGCGAAAGTTATGGACTCAGCTGTGGTCAAGGGGGAGGCTCGTGACAGGAGAAACTCTGGTAGTGCCCCTTTATAGACATGAGTATTCCAATAATTGACCAAATATGAATTAGGAGATCTGATAGCCCATGATGAAAAAACCTGTAGTCATCACAAAGAAAAAAAATGTCTCAGAAGTCTAGCTTCGTAAGTATGTATCACATTACAGAGCAGAAAAACAAATTTCTGGCCATGCTTATCCTATATGGATCCATAGAATCCTTGAATATTCAAATTGCACTCATCTCGAAGAAAATTAAGTTTCAACAAACGAGAGTGTACATTGGAGCTGGTATCCGTGGGTGAATTCTATTTCACAGCTTAGGTTCAGAACGTGAATTGGTTTATGCTGCTGTCTTTCTTTGCATTACATTTTTCGGGGGGTTTCTTCGCACTATAGTTTTACAGGAATCATTATCTTTTCCTTCATTTAAACACAAACCTTTCAGATTATGATTTGAACATAAACCCCTACCCCATACGGGTTTAAACATAAACCCTCTTACCCATCCTATTTAGACAGGATCAGTTACCCGTAAGATATAGACATAAACCTTCTACTTGGAATACTTTCTTTCTGTGATAGTTTGGACATGATAACAGAGCGCTTTTATTTGACACTTGGACGTCCTACAACACGTATGTGCTAAAGCCGAATCATATAACACTGTTTTTTGGATACAGTAACACATTGTAGCAGAGAATGATCATGCAGATGTAAAATCAGATGCAAGAGCACTCGCATCAGATTATGTAAAATCATGCTTATGCATTTTACATAATGAAACGCACACTTCTGCACGAAATAGGGAGTGCAACAGAGTATGTCCATGAGTGCGCAAAATTCAGTTTGTTAACAGTAACTCCACAAAGTTGAGTAACTACTGTAGAAGTATGGAGAGGAAGGGGGTGTTAATAATGTATTTCCTTCAAGATCTCTCTACCCATTTGTCTCGTCCGCACATCCACACACGCAAATCAATGATCAAAACAATTAATAAACTATAATAAGCCATGGTTTTTAGGGATTAAAATAGAAATTCCGATGTGCTTAATATAAATAGAGATTCCGCATTTTGTAAAAACTAAGTAGATGTTTTAGAACGTAAGAAGAGAATCTGTTTAGAGATTCTAGTGCAAGTGCTCTTACACTGAAAGACAGGATCAGTGCAAGAGAGGCAAAAAAACCTAGCAGCTTCTGCATGTTTATTTTTTGGCTTGGCTTATTTGTTGGTGGATTCCCTGAGTGAGCAAACCAAGCACACTAACAGCTTTTATAGTACCACGAGAGAGTGTGAGGAGAAGCTGAAGCGCAATCTGTCATGGTCTCAAATGAATTATCCGGTCCCTACTGAATTAAGTGCATTTCCAAATTTCACTATCTTGTTCCATCTGCTGCAACATTATTGATCAAGATAAGAGGACCAGCATTGGACCTGTCGAAGCACATCAACATATTACTCTAAGTGATATGCAAATGAGACAAATGAAACGGCCTAGAAAAATCTCTATAGATAAATGGCCTCAAGGTGAGAAAATGGATACATACAGTTGAGGTAAAACAACTGGGAACACAAACAGTTTTAGTTGGATAATTGGCAACCGAGCCGACCTGAAGCATTTGAGGACTGCATGTCTATTACCCTTGTTCCGAATTTCCGATGAATACTTTCACTAAAATATTAGTAGTATATGTTTTAACCGTTATATTAGAGAGTTGGAGGTATTCCATGCTTAACCGTGCTTATTTCCATTACAACAAAGCTCAACTTTGTTGCAGTGATTGAAAACAGGTTTCTCTCTTTAGCCATCCTCCCCTTCAAAATACAAATCGCATGAATCACACCCGATTCCCGATAGCTTCCAAACTCAATAAATATAAGGAACAGAATCGATCAAGACATAAGCTTCTTATCCAAAAAAATATCAATACAATTAGTGGTGGTGGTGAATATGGAGCCAAAAGCAATATTTATCATGGACTGTGATATGCAACCTAACATAAAAATGAAGATCATAGCAGGATATCTAAAAGCATGTGCGCAAAAAAAGCCTTTAATGATGGGCAATAATTTAGGTCCAAATGGCATGCTACTGTCAAAAGAAAGGAACTGTGATGTTGGGATCTTGAATCTGTCAAGATGAAGCAACTATTAGATCAGACTCAAATAACTGAAAAATTGAAATATTTACAGTGTCCTTGGACACTGATTTTCCTACGTGCCGGACTATTATTATTAACCATATCTATAAGAAATAATAAGCTCGACTGAGTACCTATTGTTGGATCCCATTCGAATATCAGTATTGTCTCTCGGACATCATCGGACGTAAGCCATCTTGGGCTTTGAGTTAGATCGTCCATCAATGTTTCCAATGCGATTATAGGCATCCAGTGTCCCTCATAAACTTGCAGTTTCCTGTAAAACAGAAAGGGAATGACCACCATCAGCAACTATTCTTTTGATATTTGTTAGCGATGAGATATCATTCAACTGTTTTGGTTGCCATGAACTCAACAATAAGGGAAATGATGTTCTCACAACCAAAGGCATTCTTTCATTATTATACAGGAATCTGCTTTTGCCTAGAAAAACTCCTTTGTCACTAACATCATCGAATTTCTTTATTTTTATTTTTATTCTTTTACAATACTTCTTTGGAACAACAGAATCTGTTCTGGAGATGGCATCTCACTCGTGAAAAATTATTCACACACAAAAAAAACCACTTGAGCTATCGCCAGATGACGAGAAGAGCGACAAACAGATGTTGTTGCATGTTAATGACCATTGCTGCCCAAAATTTAACAGCAAAAAATAGTAGAGAAACCTGAGTAGAACTAACTGAAGCCTAACAGAAAATTTAACTAGCTAGTATTAACTTGATTAGGTCACGTGAATCATGGAAAAGTGGTCGTCTCCTTTTCTAACCTGAGAGAAAAGATGAAGACTATAGACAGAGACAGCACATGACATTGACATAAATTTGCAATAGGTGAAAAGATACAATACAATGGGGAAAATGGCGTCCGCTCATTAGGATATTTTCTGAGAATCATACTACATCACACAATCGAATACGCCAGAACAACATGGTGCTCCTAATGTATAGAAAACTTATACTCCTTCTGTCTCAATTTTATTGAGAAGGTTTGAATTGAGACGGATATTTATATGTGGGTTGATCTTTTGTAAGATTTGATGTGGAAAAAATATCTTTATAGTGATAATGAAATATACGATGATAATTGTGAGAGAAAATAATGAAATATACACTATGCTTGTGAGTTTAGATGGAAAGGAAAAGAAAGAAAAATAACCCAAACCAACCTTACTTTCCTTTCAAGTCTCTCCAGGTAAGAAAATTTGAAGAGAAAATTGACTTATTTTTCTTTTTATTTTCTCTCCGTTTCCTTTCTTTTCCTCCCTGTTTAAAACTCACAAGCTAGATTAGGATTTTTTCTTTCTTTCCATTTCCTCCCTAATAAAACTCACAAGCGAGGTGATATTATAGTAAAACATGATTGTTTTGATATTTTTTAGATTAAATATTTATCAAAATTAAAAATGTTATAAGTGAAGTGAGAGTGTCCAATAAGAAAAATATTGCATGTATATAGGGACTGAGGGAATACAACACTTCTCCGAATGATTAGTTTTCCTTCAAAAAAATGTGTGGCATGTTGTACATGTCTACCAAAGAATGTCATTGGCCATTGGTTACAGGAATCGCGGTAATCAAATGAGCTCATCCCCGTACCCTGCTGAATTCCCTCAATGACAATGTACTCAAACTCAACTGACTATATCAGAAATCTGAACCGATAGCAAAAGACCCACAGATTGTCGACTCATCGGGGAATATGCGACTCTCATCAATCATCATCCCATCGTATTGACGAGTTGCAAACAATACAGTCAACAAAGTGGACAAGCATTTGATTGGAAAACGAAGAGCAGAACGTGAAGATTACCTTATTGGGAAACACAGGGGAGCGACTCTCATCATCATCATCGACTGAGATTATATCGATCGTTGAGCTTGAATTCGTCGATGAAAGAACGATGGAGATGGGGCCAGCGACGATTTTATAGGTTTTTTCGGGGAGATCTGTATAGACATACGACGGGATGATGGAATCCGTTATTAAGGCATTACCCAGTGATTATTCTCAAAGATCATGATGAGTCATATTTGGACTACTCCAAACCTTGTTTTTTTTTTTTTTTTTTTAAAAAAAAAAAATCTTGGTTGTTACTGTTGCAGTAGAGTGTGAGGAATGGATTTGAATGTTTTTTTTTTTATGGTTTAACATCACAATCGATTTTGCTACTCAATAATTGGTCAATCAATTAGGAATCTGTCTGTTGATGCAAACCATCATTTGGAGAGCCATAAACGTTTTGGCAAGATTATCCTATCCCATAGTCATTTTATTTTCACTCTATTTTCATTCAGTCCTCTTAAGAATCCTACAGTGATGCCGAAAATTCTAGTGTAACAGATCCATGGGTTAGATTCATAAGTCATTCGAGAAACCTGTAAAACTTGAAACAACATATACAGCAATCCATCTAACCAGAAAAAAAAAACACGAGATATGTAAATCAGTTATAGAATCTAAGACGAGATGCATACTGAACTTTTCCCCAGGAGAAACAAACTCAAATGAGATGTGCATGGGTATGAAGCTCAAATGAGATGTGTATTGATTCATCATATCCAACAAACAACTAGCAACACCAAACAATCTACAGATTCCCCGTTTATCCTCGCAACCACGGACCTTGCACTATCCAATCATTTCACCCAAACGGAATCCTAGCGTTATCTATTTGCTCGATGAAGCGGATATGTACAGCCAAACACCACCTATTCAGGGCGCTCGCAGAATGAAAGCTAAGTTTACATTATTCAGTCGAGTGTTCCCAAAATTAGTCGTCTTCACGACTTCCATGGGATCATCAACTTTTGCCGTTAGTATCACCATCATCAGAGATGACCAGTTGGATCTGCTTGGGTTTGAGATCGTCGATATCCTTTCCAAAGTCGTCAACATTCTTCTCCAAATCCCATTGGTCCTTCTCTTCCATGATTTCCTTTCTGTTGTATATGCAGTAAAGCACGAGCTGAACGATTCCCAATGGGCAACCAACCAGATTAGGTGCCTGCAACCACAACAAACACCAAGCCTCTTCAATCTCTACACAATCCACGGAATAATCACGAGTCACAACAAGCCATCAGACTAATTGTTTGCAATTTAGGTTAAGCGTTAACCTATCGTCTTGGTGACCTAAATTTAAATTATGGTCAGCGCAGCAAGCTTTCGGGGCTTGAACTACCCTGCCGGATACTTTCCTGCTAAGTTTATAAGAAATATGAAGAAGAATATAGTGATAGGTGAATAAAAAAGGGTAAACAATACAATACTATTTGTGTTGGATTTAAGCGTTCTAGAAAAAGTACGGCACTACCTAATTTTATGTCAACATTCCACGGTTACGAAGTTCATAACATAATATTTGACAGGTGAGCTAGTAAACTGGTTGTCATTCTAGAAAAAGTACGGCATTACCTAAGCTAGTATATTATCAGGAAGGACAAAGGATTTCATTAATCATAACGAAGGAATACTAACCGTGAGAAAAAGGTCGTGCATTAGTAGTCCATAGGCCATCCAGAGTGAACTCGCTAGAAACGAGAAGAGTGATAGGTAAAACGGCATGTATTCCACGCTTTTGGTTTGAATTACTTTCTTCTGCAACAATATATTAAAGTAGCATATATGAATACGAGCAACTGTGAGTTTCCACATCTTTTTTTTTTTTTTTATTACAGAATATCAACATCGTACTAAGCATGGATAGCAAATCAAGCTAATTAAATGCATCTTACCATGACGACCAGTGGAGAAGCATACATTGAGGACGAAGCTACCAGCCCGAAACATCCGATAAACACCCTACGGCTATGGTGATCATGGAACACAAAAGCTGAGGTCACCGCAGCAATGCAGAAAACTCCAATCACTGATATGAACTCAGCAAACACTCTTATCTGCGACGGGTTGTAAAACCCACAAGCATGTCAGGATTTTAGGCAAACAATTAGACGCGTTGAATCATAAGTTCTTTCCACTATGCATGCATTGTTAGCTTATAGTGCACTTTAACCTTTACTTGCAAATATATGGAAGACAAGGGCAGATAATTTAAAACATTGCACATGGCATCTGATTCGTACTTTAGCCATTCAAGTGTCAGTTATAGTGATGCGTCA
>JAOVYX010001234.1:0-12824 GCA_035668315.1 Drosera spatulata | reverse complement strand
AAGCGAGCGGGGGAGCGGGGAGGCGACGCGACAGAGGGGAGGCGGCGGCAGGGCAACGGGGCGGCGGCAGCAGGGCAGCGGGGGATTGGGGCAACGGTGCGGGGAAGGAAGAGAGAGAGAGGAAGAGAGAAAAAAAAGGAAGAAGACGTATATATAAACATTTTAGCGACGGATCCGTCGCTAAGTTTTGTACAGAAACCTAATTAGCGATGGATTCCGTCGCTAAATTACATGACTTCTGCCTTAGGAAAAAATAACATTTTGTGTACTTAAGTTTAACGACGGATCCGTCGCTAATGTGTGTACAAACCTATTTAGCGACGGAATCCGTCGCTAAATAAGATGATTTCTGCCTTAGCAAAATACAAACCCAATTTGTACACAACTCCAATTAGCGATGGAATCCGTCGCCAATAGTGTTCAAATTAACATTTTAGCGACGGAATCCGTCGTCAATAGTGTTAAAATTAACATTTTAGCGACGGAATCCGTCGCTAAACTGTCGGTTTTCACAATTTCTTGATTTTTCAATAAAAAAAATGACTTCTTTTTCATGATTACTTTTAATTTAATTTCATAAATACATCATTTATAATACATGATACATTTAACACCAATATCATGTACAACATCTTATATGTTTTAAGATTTATTACATATATAACTTCTTATATCATGTGCAACATATATGTTATTAAGATTTTTTAACAATAAGTTATTTTTTCACTCAAATTTTATGAAATAGAACGTCTTATCATAAGTTAACATTTCAACTATTTCGATATCCAAAAATATGTACAATTTGTTACATTTTAGGTGATAAATCATCATCGAAAACAAAGTTAGCGATGGATTCCGTCGCTAAATAGATAAAAAAATTTATATCAATGTATTTAGCGACGGAATCCGTCTCTAAATCACAATGTGTCTGTATTTTTTTATTTTTTTTAGAGACAGATTCCGTCGCTAAATAATTGGGTTGAAAATTCGATTTTTTGGAAAACTTTTAGCGACGGATTTCCGTCGCTAAATCAAAAATAGTTAGCGACAGCATTGACTTTCCGTCGCTAAAAGATTCAATTTTTTCCTTTTTATTTTAGCTACGGATCCGTCGTGAAAATATATGTTTTTGCGATGGATTTTGTCCGTAGCTAAAATGCTGTTTTTTTGTAGTGTAGGGGACCTACACATGCAAGTTTCATACCTTTAAACCATAAACCAAAAAACAAAAAATCCTAAATTCCATACAAAATCACACATCAATAACAAACTTGAACGTTCCTCACCCCCACATCAAACATCAACAACACCAACAACAACAATCGCATCCCAAATAACATCAACAACACCAACACCAAATAGTTAATTCTCAACTAATCCCCAATCGCTTAATTTTTTTTCTTGGTCATTTGACATGTAGTTCCAGACAAGATTATTCTTGGAGGATTTATAAATTAAACCTTTGTAATTCTATAAAATATAGGTATATGAGTATTGAATAAATCATGTTTTCAGTCTTTGTGACTTGTTTTATCCGGATTCTCTGGTGAATCGGTTTTCCTAGTAAATCAAAGTCCTACGTTTCAACATTTTCTATCAAAATTCAAGCGAGTCACGGTTTTTTTTCCCATCATATATCTTTTTTCACATATAAGAATCAAGATCAACATACAATCAACCATAATTAACAGAATAAAATCAAACAACGGTTAAAAAATTACCGTCGTGGTGCAAGTGGATGGCAGCGGCGAAGGCGGAGGTATGCGACGGCGGGGGCAGCGACGGCACGGGGTCCGCGGGCTCCGGGGGGGGCTACAGTGGTGTCTGCGGGCGCAGCGGCGGCGGATGCGGGGAGAAACGGCAGCGACGGCAGCAGGGGGCGGCAGTGGCGGCACCGGGAGTAACGACGGTAGCGGGTAGCAACGGGCGGCAGCGGTGGCAGACGGCGATTGAAGGAAGGAGAAAATGAAGGAGAAGGTGACGACGGCTGCTGATATATATAAAAAAAATTTACGACGGATTCCGTCGCTAATTAGGTTTGTACACATATTAGCGACGGATTCCGTCGCTTAATCTGACAAAACAACTTGTTCAACAGTTAGCGACGGATTCCGTCGCTATTTAAGTTTGTACACATAATAGCGACGAAATCCGTCGCTAAATTACATTAGTTTTTGCTTTAGTTAATTTTTGCACAAACATTTTTGTATTTATACTATTAGCGACGGATCCGTCGCTATTTTTTATCAATAAAATACATTATCGACGGATTCCGTCGCTAATATTAAAGTTTTTAAATTTTTTGCATTTTCTTTTTATGTTTTTTACATCGTTTACTTCTTTTTCATAACTAATTTCATTTTAATTACATAAGCACATCATTTATAATCTGTGATATATTTAACACCAATATCATATAGAGCATCTTATATGTTTCAATTTTTATTACATATATAAATCTTATATCATGTGCAACATATATATTATTACGAGTTTTTAACAATACGTAGTTTTTTCATTAAAATTTAATGAAATAGAAGACCTTGTCATAAGTTAACATTTCAACCATTACGAAATCCAAAACTATTTACAATTTGAAAAATTTTAACTCATAAATCATCATCGAAAACAATGTTTACGACAGAATCCGTCGTTAATTAATGTAATTGTAAAATTATTTTTACTATTTAGCGACGGAATCCGTCGCTAATTATTATAATTGTAAATATAATTATAAAATTCTTTTTACTATTTAGCTTCGGAGTCCATCGCAAACATTGTTTTCGGTGATGATTTATGAGTTAAAATTTTACATATTGTAAATATTTTGGGATTTCGTCATAATTGAAATGTTAACTTATGATAAGATGTTATATTTGATAAAATTTTAATGAGAAAACTACGTATTGTTAAAAACTCGTAATAATATATATGTTGCATATGATATAAGATGTTATATATGTAACAAAACTTGAAACATATAAGGTATTGTACACGATATTGTTGTTAAATGTATCACGTATTATAAATGATGTCCTCATAAAATTAAATTGAAAGTATTTATGAAAAAGAAGTGAACGATGTAAAAAAAACATCGAAAAAAAATGCAAAAATTTATAAACTTCAATATTAGCGACGGATTCCGTCGCTAATTAATGCAAAATGCTTATTTTAGCGACGGATTCCGTTGCTAATAGTTGGAATGCAAAAATTCATGCAAAAAGTTACTAAGACAAAAACTAATTACATTTGTGACGGATCCGTACCTAAATATCTTTAGCGACGGTTTCGTCGCTACTGAATGTAATTATAAAATTCTCAATGTGCATTAACGACGGATCCGTCGCTAATAGTGTCAATGCAAATGTTTCATGCAAAAAATTTCTAAGGAAAAAATTAATTAAATTAGTGACGGATCCGCAGCTAAATAATTTTTAGCGACGGAATCCGTCGCTAATAGTGTGTATGCAAATTCCTTTAATGGTTTGTAGCGACGGATTTTCGTCACTAAAAAAATTTGATGTGTTTTTTTTTATTTTCAGTGACGGAATTCCGTTGTTAAATGTTTTAAATTTAGAGACAGGGTTTGACTTTCCATTGCAAAAAAATAAAATTTTTTACTTGTTATTTTTGCTACGGATCCGTAGCTAAACTGTTTTTTTTTAGTGGTAGTCATAAAGGCCTCATAGCTGTTAGGGAGAGAACACAATCGAATGACCGTCGCTTCTTCATCGTCGATGATGACTACAATATTTTTCCGACCAATAAGAATAGTTTGAAACTCCGTCAAGTGCTTTTTTAATGAGGTAGTGGACTCCTTCATGTTGAAAGAATGGAGACGCTGTCTCATGTACTAACGAGAAGCAACAGATTTGTTTGTGTATAAGCTGGACAGGTTATCCCAAAGAGCCTTGGCAGATTTTTCCTCCAGGACGTTCTGAAGAACGTCGTCAGAAAGACACAGCTGTAAAGCGGTACGTGCCTTCTTATCCATCTTCATCTTATCTTCGTCTTTCATTTCTATCGGTAATTTATCAACCCCTTCCAGAACGTCTTCGATTCCTTCTTGGGTTAATAGCGCAAAGACTTTTACTCTCCAAAATCCAAAATTGTTTGTGCCATCGAATTTTTCCACATCAAATTTCATATGCGTCATTGCATTGAAAATTTTCCCCAAAAATACTGTTCATACCGGAGTGAAATCTCTGAAACTCTGGAATCTGTCTATTGAGCATGATAAACAGCCTCTATGGGTCTCTTAACAACGTCAAAAAAAAAAAAAAAAAAAAAAAAAAAACCAGCGTCCATGGGTCTTGTGGATTTATGCCTACTATCTGAAGGGAAATAGTTTCTGGTCTTATAGGGCTAAGAGTGGTATCCAATATGCTTGGAATATGTTGGACAGAGCTAGGGATCAGATCATGGAGAGTATTGCAGCAGTTGATCAGCAGAAAGTAAAATGCATCGGTAAGCTGTGACTGTATCAGTGCAGGATACTTATGTTTTGATGAGGGGGCCTCAACTATCTGTTCCTTGGCATAAGCTAATATGGGACTCGTCTGTCAAGCCCAGACATGCGTTCATTACATGGCTGCTACAGAAGAAACGATTGAGAACCAAGACGTGGAAGCTGGATAAAGGGTTACTGCAGGATGATGTATATGGATTCTGTAAGGATAAAGCTAAAACCTGTGATCACCTATTCTTCTTGTGCCCTTATTCTTTTGAGGTGATGCAGGGAGTCCTGAACTTGTGTAACTTGAGACAAAAGCCTCTTGCTTGGGATGATTAGATGATATGGGTTGGGAAAGTAGCCAAAGGGAAATCCAATAGAGCTAGTTTACTTCAAAGGCTAAATGCAGGTTCGTTGTATGAACCATGGGGGGAAAGGAATCGGAGGGTTTTCCAGAAGACAACCAGAAGCCCTGACGTGCTGGTTCATATCATCTTAAGCTCGACATAGCCTATTTTTGTTTGTAGCTTGTTGATGTTTTGTTTTTTGGATATGTGTGGAGAGGGTTTATAACCCTGAACTTGGCCATGTAATCCCTTATACTTGTTTGGCTAGAAATGAAATTAGCGGTCGTATCAAAATAAAAAATAAAAAAATAGAACGATATTAGAAAAGACTTATGACTTTCTTAGAAATGATATTCGCCACATTTACTAGTGTAACAATCATAAAGTGTGGCGGGGGGTGTGTGGCGGCGGGGGCGATCAATTAAATAAAAGATACAATACATCATTGGAATTTTCATTTCTAAGATAAGATAAAGGAAAAATTATCCAAAGGTATCATTTAGTCAAATTAATTCCGAACAACTATCAACTCTTTTTTTTTTTTTTTTACCCAGAGGTACCACTTGTTTTTTTTTTTTTTTTTTTTTTTTTTTTTTTTGAAATCAAATCTCCCCTATCCATTTTTGAAGATTTGATGTTTTTTCACTTTATTTTTTGAATTGCAAATCTCACAGGTTTAGTAAGTTTTTCAATCCAGATTCTTTCGACTATGTTTCTTTCATTTTCATTCAATGTCTTGTTTCGATGAATTAAAAACTTTTGATATGATTGTTTTTTTCTTTTTGGTCTCTTGCCTCATCGAGGTCAGTTCATCGTCGTCGTCATTAGATCGTCTTAGTTCATCGTCGCCTGACATTGTAGTTTGTCGTGGTCGTCATTGTCGTATTCGTCATCCGTCGTCGTTAGTTCATTTTAGTTTGTCATCATCCATCATCCTCGTCGTTCGTCGTCGTTCATCAAATGATTGTATTCTTTCCCAATTCGTCGTCGTCGGTAGTTCATCGTTAGATCATCATAGTCTGTTGTCATCGTTAGTCCGTCGTTGTTAGTTCATCGTAGTCTGTGGTTGTCGTTAGTTTATTGTCGTCGTCCTTAGTTCGTCGTCGCCGTTGTCTGTCGTTGTCATTAGTCTGTCGTCGTCGTTGTCGTCTCTCATCACGGATTTAAAGATAGTCAATTTAAGGAAATTGAATATTGGATGTAATATTGTATTTTGGTAAGTGATTTTTTAATTTATTATGGGGTACTTGATGGGAATAAAATTAGGTGGGGTATTTTTGTGTAATTAAAGCTTTATAGGGATACCTATGAAGAATTCTCCCTAAGATAAATAGTGAATATTATCTAACATGACAAAGATCAAACAACGTAAAAGATAAAAGACTAACTAATTTTCCTTCCATTGATTTAATTTAAAATTTGTTATCTTTTTGTTTTGTTAATGTTTTATCTTTTCTTAAATGATTTTAATCTTTTGAGTTTCTTAAATTAATTAGAGGTGATGGTCTTTTGTTAGAATTGTGAGTTACTTTAAATCTTTGATTTAATTCTAATGTTATTATTGTTTTGATGATGGTTTTTTTAAAATTCATGTTTTTTTTAAAAAATAATTCCTACGGATTTTTGGTTTATTAATTTAATCTGATTACTTATTTCCGGATTTTAATTATTATTATTTACTTCTCTGAATTTTAATTACTTATCTTGAGGTTAATTATTTTAATGAGAAGGAAAACATCTAAAATAATAAGAATCCTAAACATAACTAGAAATGAAATAGAATTTCGTACAGCAACTCAAAAACTAAAAAGGGGAAACGACAAACTCAATTTACACTACAGGCTCAAACTAACCATGAAGATGATCAAGCCATTGATGAAGTTCCCGGGAATAGTCAAGCTCTAATGTCAACGAACACTGAAATACAGACACACGGAGTCGAGGAACCAGGTGCAAAAAACCCTGTTGTAACCGAGAAACAACCTACAGAAGAGTCAATTGATCCTGTTGCAAAAGAAAACTGAGATGAATCTAGACAAGCACAATCCATATCCTTTCGAGACGAGGGTGAAATCAGCACAGAAGCACAAGAAATCATTCTTGTGGAAGACGAAGCAACGAATGTCAATGAGTCCACTCCACCCCATGAAGAGTCGTAAATCAACACAGACCTTGCAAGACATTGCAAATCATATTATGAGTGACCCTCCCATGTCATAAGGGTCTCGGTTGCCACATGTCTCTGAGCATAAAGAAGGTCATAGGAACATCTCTCCCCCTAATAAAACTTTTACTCCTACTTCTACCTTTGGAGTACAAGTTCCCACTGCAGATCCTGCATCCATCAACTTTGTTGATGCACTACTACATAGTGCCACTACACACCTTCAAATTACTCCTTGATGTTAATGATGGCATTGCAATGACCACCAATCGTGTTCTTCATGAGATCAACCGCAACAATAGCACCAACATCCATAATACTTTTGTCATCAACCGTCTTAGAAGCTCTCAGAATGCACAAGTCAGGCTCCTCGAATAGTCCTTAGAGATAACTCAGAAATAGTTGGAGTAGCACATCATCAACAACGAGCAAAGAGTCCGAACCTAGAGAACCAAATGCAATTTGAAGTCAACGAAGATGGCGTAGCCCAGGCTGCCACTACTGTAAAGATCCAATCCCTCAAGAAAGCAGTAGAGGCACTCACAATAGAACTTGGACCTTAGAATCTTCTCAAATCCCTCACTGATGATAACAAAAAACGAGAGAATATTGGAAATGACAAGGATAGCGACAACAATAAGAAGAGAGCAATAGAGGAAGAAGGGTCTATTGCTCAATGGGAGGCCAAGCACAAGAAGCAAAAAATATCGTCCAAGGATCCCTCAAGATCATAGGGGGAGGCTAGCAAAACAAAGGGAGAAGAGACCAACTTTAAGGAAACATCACAAGGACAAATCTAGATCGAGGTCTCCAACGAAATCTCCAAGATAGGATCTAAACTATCGAGAGACAGTAGAGTAAAAGGGCATAGGGAGCACAAGAATGTTATTACAGCTGCAATGTTTTTCATTTTCCTTTTGAACTGTGTTATTCAGAAAAATAGTCTCAAAACATTTTCAAGAACTATATTTGTAAGTGTAATCTTGTTGTTTTAAGATTAGAGTTTGGTTATCATCAATTTAGGGGGAGATTGTTAGGTGACATGTCCAATCCCATAAGTTGAGTAGAATTTGATGAACAAAACTCTACTTTAGGACATATTCATAGCCTTCTACTCAGGCTTAGAACTAGGATGGTCAATGCAGTCTAGGATGTATGAAGCGGTGCAGCGGAGGAGCATAGCTAGGAAGTCGGTGATGATCATCGGATGCATTCAATATCTGAAGCCAAGCTGATGACCAAGGACTCCATGATTCAGAATAAGTCACATAGCACATCGTAATGGGTGTAGCAGAGGCTGGGGCACAACAAACTAGGAATGTAACAAGGCTAGATTGTGAAGGAATAAGGATCATAGTAACGGCCAAATCTACGATTTGATGTTTCAAATCAATATTATATTGAAGGCTGTGTGAAAGGATCCCTGTTAACATCGCAAAAGATTTACAAGGGATAAAATGGCAGCTATGAATATCAGATAGTATAGTCACGGGTTTTGATTTTTTAAGCCCTATAAGAGGAGATCCCTTTCAGACGAAAAATATTAAAGATTGTGAAGAATTGATAGCAATCTGAAAAAATCATTCCATCATCAATGTGTAATCATTCTGGTGTGCTGAATTGAAGACTAGAGATAAGAAGTTCACTAGTATGAATCAAGAACACCATTGTAACAGAGTCAGAGTTGATTTGTGCAAAGAAGCTGCTTGTCAATCATTGCAAGTTTTTGAGTAGTTCGTAAGAGGTTTTTTGTAAGCCAAAACAATGTGCTAGTAAACTACCTCTTGGCTTGACGACACAGTTCACCAAAAGAAGATTGGACTAAATCTCATTGGTCATTTGACAACGTGGTCTAAACCAGTATAAATTGTTTGCGTCCTTTACTGTCCATTCATTATTTAGAGCTGTGAGAAACATCGGCTCGATGCAAGAGATCAACCAAAAGACTTGAATCTCGTGTGCAGACTAATTCCGTTAGTTTGTAGTAAAATAATTTGTATACTAGTCAAAGCCAGATTACATACTGTTTTAAGAAAGAAAATTTTAAATAGCCTATTCAACCCACCCTCTTCCCTCCATCTTTTAGGCTATATCATTGTACTCTGAGAATCACACATTTCATAACCTAATATTTCAGTTGTCGAAATCACAACAAACCGTCATCTAACATGAAATGTATCATTCCAAAACATGTATCTTACCAAAAAGCACAAACTAAAATGTAATTTGCTCTCCTCGAGCTGTAGGTGATGGTGGATCGTTAGGACGTCGATCAAAAACATTCATTTTGCACTGCTGTATCATCTGTGTCATTCCATTAATCTTGGCCTTCAGACGAGTCATCTTCTCCTCAAGTGTAGTCACATGAGAGCGCTAGGCATATGCAGAAACTCTGTTTCTCGAGTAACGTACCTCCTTCAATTAGTAGACCAAGAAGGCCAAGCCGGACCATATACATATCCCCTCTTGAAGCATCTACCTCTAAATACATATGTATATCTTCTAAAGCTATTTATCTTGGTTTCAATGTTGATATTTGTGCATCTCATGAGATTTTGAGATCAATTCGATTTATTTAAAGTCGGACTCTACCTTTTGAGCTATTAATGATGTAGATGAGAAGTTTGAGGTCGAAATGACGTAAAAAAGATCTATCCGGGGCAAGGATGTGTATGGAACAAGGCAAGGACGAAGTAAGCATGATCTGAGAGGTATACCATGGGGGTGTTACTAGACAATACGAGTGTATTTTTAACATGGAGCAAAGAGAAACGTGTAACTCCAATGCATGTTGTCTCAAGCACGTCAAATTAGGACTTATAAGCATTCACATATACTCTAAAAATATTAAAATTAATGCAATAGTGAAAGTAAGGGTCCAACCCACAAAGATGATCGTAATATTATTTATTTTGTTTTTAGTCAAAGAACTATTATAATTATGAAAATTAAGATTGGGGGTTTTATAAATTAAATGAATTAAAAGCTTAATTAAACTACTTTCAACTAATTAATAAGCTAGGGACTAAAGGTGTTTTCTAATTAACTAAAAGGTAAGGGATAGATTAATTTGGTTCTTACTTCAAGGATCAATCATGGATGATAATTAAGTTGATTTGTCAATCAGAATGGTTTGGTTGTAATAAAGGGGATACCTTAAATTATGTTTTCTAGTGTTTTAATTATTGAAATAGCTTGAATAATTAAACTAGTTATATATCCACATACCATGATAGCATGAATATAAAAAATAGATAATTGAATCAAATAAGGAATATATCAAACATGAACTAATAGCAAGATATCTTGGTCTACTTATTCACATGCAACCGATCGTAACTAGACTGTAGCAAGATCGTTTGATTTACAATCCGGTTAGTTGCTACTTAACATGACCAAAATAGTTTGAATCACTAGGTATATCTATCTATAATAACATCTAAGTGATCAATTTAGAAGAAATCATAAGTTACTCATGGTATAGTTAATGTTGAAAGTCATCTAGGTGATCAATCTAAGTAAAAATACATCAACTATGTTAAAGTTTCAATATTTGACAACATTCATCATCGTACAAATCTGATTTTAGTTAATCAACAACTCCTCATGATCCTTTAACTTAAAGCACAACGATCAATCCCTACGAATCAACTGCTGAACCATAAACATGGAAATCATTAGAATCATAATCATAGCATGCATCATCTTTATCATCAGTTCAAAAACGTTGAAAGGATAGAAGACACTACAGTGATGAAAAACAAAGATCCGATGTCCAATGAGTAAGATCGGTAGCAATATCCAAAAAATTAAAGCGCTAAACACCAAGATCCAATCCAAAGCAACGAAAGAAAGTACGAACAGTGACCTAATCTATGGACTCCATCGTCAAGATGGCTGAAATCTATGCTAAAAATGAATACAAAAGATTTATATTTATAGAAAAATTAAAACCTCAGAAAATCTAGTAAAAATTTTCAAGATAAGTCACGTCACGACCATGACGAAACCTGTCATGGTCGTGACCATCATGCTGAGCTCTTTGTAATGTTTCCTATCATCGTCACGGTCGTGACCAAGCTTGTTACAGTTGCGACCACACTTGAAACACTCTCTGGACAGTTTTCTTTGTCTGTCACGGTCGGGACGAAGGGTCTCACGATCTTGACAGACCTTGAAGCCTTAAAAAACGTCATTTTTTGCACGTCGAACTTCATCTTGATCAACGATATACCCTTTGCAGCCCTTATATACTCATGAAACACTTCAAATAGCATCGATTTCATATTCAAAATGGACTCGAATCATCATGTATACATTGTTTAACTTTTACAGATCATCCACGCTCATAATAACCTCCAACACATTAGTTTAGTTCCAAAAAGCTCCAAACGTCTTCGAACATCACCGTCGTCATCTAACGTAAACGAGCATCTCCAAAAATCATAAAAATCATCAAATTGCCACACTTCATCACGATCATCTCCAAGCATTTTTCATCCATTTTCACAAATTGCCAAAAGTCATTTTTCTCGATCAAATCTACAATAAAAACATGCAAACAACCGTGTCAACACTTTAAAACTAAAAGTAAACTAAACATAAAATAAAGGATTATAACACGACAAATGAAAGGTTTAATACAAATAAAATGTGAGTGTTTTTACACTAATCAGAGTCCCAAGGTGTTGGAATGAGCCTAGAAGTGGGGGGTGTTGAATAAGCTAATTCAGTTCTTAAGTTTTGAGAATATTTTTCCATACTTGGATGATTTTTTTTTTTTTATTGATTTAAACCCATGATGTATAGAAATTGAGTGATAGACAAACTCTGATCTTGAATTTCCCAATATGCACAAAGGCTGAGACTCGTCTGCTTGAAAAGTGAGCCTACAATGTGTTCGCAGTAAGGCTGATTCAGAAAGAAATGCAGCAAGGCTGGTTCAGAGAGAAACACAGTAAGACTGATTCAAAGGAATGCAGTAAGGCTGGCAGCATTGAGGCATGAGTAAAGGGACAATAAGGCTTGGGCATTTGGGCTTCTGCAGTAAGAAATGGTTTATCCTGGATTGCTTCTGATTGAGAAGGATTATTGCAGCAAGACTGAGAGACAATAAGGACAAGAACAACAGAAGGGTCCAGATGAGGACAAGAATCACGTTGGATCCTTTGCAGAGTTCGGTGTCCTTCTAGTGTCAGGAACATGAGTCACGGGTTTGAGCTAGATGGTTCTAGGATGGCATGAAAACAATGTTTTTAGGAAAGGATGACTTTGACAACGCATATAATTTGGGGTTGCCTATAAATAAGAAGGTGATGCCCAAGATTGGTAACCTTAAAGCTTGCAAATCTCAATTGCCCTAAACTGAACACGTGTGCAGTAAGGCTCCCAATGAAGAGATGCGAAAGTTGATTACTGAAGATCTGAACCAGCAATCTGAGAGCAAAGTTTGAATTGCGTTGATGTTCTACAAACAAGCTCAAGAATCTGGTTCAAGTTCTGTTGAGGAAAAGGAAAAGTTCTTGAGTTTTGGTTTGTATTGTCATTTACACATTGTAAAGTGATAGGTTGATTGTGAGTCAAAAACATCACACTTAGTGCTATCCTCTTGATATATCACACTGATAACCAAGAGAAGATTCGAGTAAGGGATATAGTCGTATTTTAGGTATATTGTCTAACCAGTATAAAAACCTTTGTATTTTTACGTTACTGTTTTTAGTATCTATAACCCTACTGGTAATCGATTTTGACTTAGAACAAAATTAAAAGGAATCAATAATACTATAGTAACCTCTGAACAATTCTTCTGTCAATCTAATTTTTATTAGATTGTAAGTTTTTCGAAAAGAGAGACTAT
>JAOVYX010001232.1:24860-41418 GCA_035668315.1 Drosera spatulata | reverse complement strand
CGTTTTTAACTTGTAAGCATTGATTTCATTACTCAAAGCAATCAGTACATGAAGTCTCTTTAAGCTATAACAATTCGCATGATAGTACAACTATGTCACTGCTACTTCCGTTAAGCCTGCCTATACATAGATTAAAGCCAAGCTTAGGGCCTTTTCATTGATTTCATTCATATCGTGATACATTATGAGGAGACAAGGATTTGCTAGTGTATATTCTCATGTTGTATTCAAGCCCATGGCTCAATGTCTTTAACATGATATCAGCCTTCAACTAGGTTGTCAAAATTTTATAGCGGTATCAGTTTTGATCACGGTTTCGAGCCATATGCAACATTATAGAAGCTAATAGAAGCTAGAGCCTTTCAAAAGTCATAAAAAACTTAATGGAAGATGCTTCAAAACATTCTAAGAAGTTTAGATTGTCAAATAGTCATAAAAACATCATATTTGATACATATAGCATTTTAATATTAACCAAACCACTACCGACTTCTAAATATGGTACTCTGTTATGTCTGTGTTGAGTTTTGTTTGATTTTAGTAAAAAAACGTTATATTTTTATAGTGATAGTGGGGGTTTATTATAGTAGTTTTAAGAGGGGATAATGAAGTGCACCGTAGTAAATGATGATGATATTATGTCTTTTAGATAAAAAGTTTGCCCAAAAAGGAAAGGTTGTTTAGTATTGTGGGACAACTAAAATAGGAAAGTGCCAGATACACCTTGTCCTTTACAATCACAACCAGATAGTTCGGGAGATGATGATGAAGTGATGCTTGATGAAAATAGTTGAATGAGTTCTTATAGTGAGGATTTTTGTTCTCTTTATTATGGAGTTTTTATGTTAATGTCTTGAGACATTTTTGTTTTTGTTTTGGAAACCTTTAAATGAGTTGCTATTATGTGAAACTCATGTATTCTTATTATTTCACGTGTTGCTATTTGATAACTAGCTTGTTGTCTCGTGGGATTCAGGTTGATTTTATTTGTAATTTAATTTTCAAATAGAGTCATTATACGTTACTCTCTCCATCCAAGAACAATTGCAATCTTGCACAATAACTATACTGTTCATTTCGCTTTTTAATGCGTTATTTTTTGCTTGTAATCGATATGGTATGAATTCTATTTTGGTCCAAAGCTATAGTTCATAACTTATACTATGTTTGATGTTTCACGATAAATTTACAAAAAAACATCGTTCGGTCTTTCCACGTATTAGTCTTAACGTTGTCAACTTTATTGCTTAGGTGGACGAACGTTGCGATTATTCTTGAACTGAGGGAGTAGTTGTTAATATATATGTGCATATGTACAAGAATATGTATGTATATGGTATATGATCAACTTGTCGCCTTACTGATGACTATGCGGGCACCTAGTCAGTAGTCACCTAAGCATCCTAAGACCCTTCGACTCACCTTTTTTGACTTGATGCCTTCATAACTATGGTTCTTCTGTTCATTACCATGCGGGGTTGATTGACATTAACTTGATACTATCAACTATAGAACGTCCTTGAACAAAGGCAACTTGGTCTCATCAATATTTATAAGCAGCACAGCTTGCAGTCGTTTACATATCATTTTAAGTATAATCTTGTAGATAACATTGCAGCATGCTATAGGACGATAGTCATTTGGCTTAGTAGTGTTTGGACATTTGGCAGCAAGGTGTAGGACAAAATGATTATGATCCCATCTTCTTTCATAAGACTCTGATAGATCCCCTCTTCAAAGTTTAGCTTCACTGGACCTCCCTAAAGTTTAGGGAAAATACACATAATCCCCCTCATTTTAAAAGTGAAAAAAATAAACTGGACAATTTAACCCCCTGATATGGTGCATAACTCTTTTTAAGTTTTGCTTAAGTGGTAAATTTTACTAAACCCCCTAATGTTTTGGGAAAATACACATAATCCTCACTTTCAACAGTGAAAAGAATAGTGTACTGGATTTTTTAAACTAGACAATTTACCCCCTCCTATGGCACATAACTCTTCAGTTTTTAGCTTAAAGGGTAAATTTCACTGAACCCCCCTAAAGTTTGGGTAAAATACACATAATCCCCCTCACTTTGAAAAACGGAAAAAAAAATGATGTTCTAGATTTTTTTTTTTAAACTGGACATATTAACCTCCACTTTTGGCACTTAACCCCCCATCTCTTCTCTCATCACTCGACACCCAAATCCCCTCTCAAATCCCTAATCTCCCCATCAAATCCCTAATTCCATTTCAAATTTCTAATCCACTTTGATCCCCTTCATCGAGTCTGATCCCTAACTAACTCCTCGATCAATCACGATCCGATCCACTCAATAGTCGTTGATCCTCGTCAGCGTCATTGTTGTTGAGTTTCTAAGGTTTTTGATTTTGGTGATTGGATTGATTGAGCATCGTTGATTTTGGTTTCCTTGGTGCCTGATTTCAAGGTGTCCTAGAAATGCCGGTGCAAAGTTAGCGGAGTTTAGGGACGGATCTATTCGATTTGCATTTCAAGAGAGTGGATTCGGATAATGATGGGAGGATCAGTGGTGCCGAAGAGTGATTAGGTTGTCGAGGTTGTTTTAGAAGAGTGATTGGAGAAAAGAAGCGGTGGAGTTTTGGCGTTGATCAAAGATTGATAAATTGAGGAGATCTGAGGAGAAAGATGAAGAGATTGAGACCACGACAGTGGTGATGATAGCAGCGGTGACGACGGTGATCGAATTTTTTTTTTTTGGATTTTTGGGTTTTTTTTTTCTTTTTGTTGGGAAAGGGAGGAGCGATGAGAGACTCTTGTCGGATTCCGACTGCAGGCGTTTGAGTTGCTCCGATCGAATTCTGATGGGAGTATTAGTTGCTCCGGGGTCGTATTTTGACGGGCATACTAGTATGCATATTAGATGTACTATTAGGCACAATAGACATACTACTAGGAGTTTGGCCGTACTACTTGGTCCTAGTGGTACCTTATGGGAATTTAGAATCTTAGGGGGTAGTTTTTTGTAATAAAATCTTTTAAGTGATACTTATCGGGAATTATCCCGACAAAAAACCCTTTTACTTCAAATAATACTTTGATTTTATTCCTTTGCTGTACAATAATTTATTGTGATATAATAAAAAAAATTATTTTTCTTAGAAAGGTTTTTATGAAAAATTTTCAAATAATGAAATAAACCATTTCTAATAGTAAAATATAGACTGTATATGCCATTTTTGGAAGAATAAAAATGGTTCTCATCCTTTAAATAGTTTAAAATTATTATTTAATCATTTGAAAAATTTATCCTTGAATAATCGAATTTTGATACATATGTTAATGCATATAAAAGGCATAATTTATCTCTGATAAAATAAACCGTGACGATTTTTGCTTAGAAACATAAATTTATTGATGTGAAAATGACCATTTATCCTTTTAAAATTTTTTCCTATAATAAGATATTAATGTATTAAAATTGATACATTGTATGATTTTCGAAATTTTATTTATAATAAATAAATATTAAGGGGATTATATGTATTTAAGGGGGTTGTTTGGCCCTTCTAGAAAATCATGTCCACTGGTTTGTCCATTTTTAACACTGAGGTACTCTTTGTGTCATAGGTGGGAGGATATTTGTCGAGATTTGAAAATGTGGTACCCTACTTTGTTTACTTTTAAAGTTCGGGGGGGGGGGGGGGGGGTGTGAACATGACATTTCCTAAAACCTTAGGAGGGTTTAGTGAAATTTGCCTTTGATAATATTATAGGAATGAGGAGTATTTCTATCTACATGTGTCAGCCATTCATCCTTCGTAAGTTGCTTTAAATAATCATCTTCAGCAGCCAATAAATTCTTTCCAGGATTCTATTTTCTTCAATATAATTCTCTCTTAATCTTACTGAAGTGACATATCCCGGAGCCTCATGGAACAAACTCTTTCAGAGATTTCACTGTAGTGATTTCTATGAAGACTTCTTAGCTTGCCTTTTGGGACGTTCGAGCCTTTGATACACTCCATACATCAGACAAGGTGTTGATTTGTTAAGAAAAGGAAAGAAATGTACCCACATAATCTCGTCAAGTACACGGTATGGGGAGGACACTCCTTTAAAGAAAAGGTGATGTGGGTATCCAGATCATATACGTGCATGGCGAGCCCATGCAAAAGGTTTGATTAAAATATGTCAGATTTCATATACAAATGGAACCTAACCATACATGTCCAATTATATCTTCCAAATCGTTCACACTAACTATCCACCTTTCTCCTCGAAACAACGATTTGATTTATGATTTATTAGTCAAGAGGCAAAGACATAGGTTCATTATTCCATTTCAATCAATTCAAGAACGAGAAAATGAATTAAGGTCCCCCTTGGCTATCTCAATTTTCAACCAACCGACAACCCCCTAATCAAGCTTTGTTCAATAAAGCAAACAAACGATTCGTTTCGACAACTTTGAACCATCTCAACCCCTATTCATTCGTTGATCAAGCGATGATTAGGCGGGGTAGTTGGGAACGTGTGATTAGTGAAGAAAGGAATCGCTGAGAGATAGATTCTACTGTTTGGTCAAGATAAATGAGTAGAGGAGGTCAAATTGACCCTTCCTTGAGTCAGTCCAGTCAGAAAGGGGAGAGCCCGCAGGCTAGACAACATCTCGGGAGTGTGAAGACCATCCCATTTCAACCAAAAATACAAGCAGGTATCTAACCTTCCTTCCGGGGAGGAAGACGCTAGCGGTCCTAGCGTGTCCTTGCAAGCCAAAGGCAAGCCTCAGATTGGTTCTCGAGATATTTTAAGAAGTGAACTTTTTTTTTTATTTCTTTTTGTAGCAAGGTTCGGCAAAAGAATAGGAAATTGGATTTCAATATATATTTTCTCAGGAATTGGAATATTTCTTTTGAATTATATCCCTATTTTTACATAGAGACTATTTGCTTATGCCCTTAGGTGTCGAAGCTCTGACCTCTTGGTTAAGAGGGGAGCGACTTACCACTAAGTCAACTCTTGTTCCTCTGATCCAGCTACATATTTCACTCTCCAAATATTTGCATCAAACAGCACTAATTACGTCCATTAAAGACATACTAGTAGTTATTCAAGACACCCCACGTATTAAAACAAGATTTACTACAACAGCACTAAACAAATAACAAATCAAGTCTTTATCCCATTAAGTGGGGTCGATTACATGAATACGACTATAATAAGCTATATCATACTTCAAGATTTCTCTCATGGTCTTTTTAGGGTTTCTTTCGTCCTCTCTTGACATATGCTAACTCCCAAACTTCATATCTTTTAACAGAATTTGTGACTGGCCTGTGTTTCACATGACCATATCATCTTAGTCGTGATTTCCTCATCTTATCTTCTACTAGAGCCACACCCACTTTTTGTCTGATAATTTCATTTCGTATCCTATCCATTCTTGTATGTCCAGACATCCATCTTAACATTTTCATCTCGTTTACACTCATCTTTTGTACATGTTATCACTTAATTGCCCAACATTCTGACCCATACAGCATTGTTGGTCAAATAGTTGTCTTGTAAAACTTTCGTTTTAACTTGATAGGTATTTTAGGATCACATAGCACCCCTGAAACGTTCTTTCATTTCAGCCAACTTGTTTTAATCCTATGATCAATATTTGCATCAATTCCTCCATTCTTATGTAGTATCGAACCTAAATATTTGAAAGAATCCGTTTTAGGGAGAGATTTTTGTGGGAAACAAGATTTACTAATGTGGGAAAATTTACTTGCTTTCACTCTTGTCCCCAGGATGTCGATAAGATTGCGCTTATTATTGGTAGTCCAATACTTAGAGCTAGCTGCTTGGCAACTTTATTCAACTCTCTTACGTTCAACGAAGCAACCAACAAGTGATTGTATACAAGAATGGAGCAATGCTTGCAGTCAATTGCTCATCCACTCAAGGACTAGCTAACACATCATATCTTGCGCCCTCTGTTTTAGTGCTTCCTTCTTCCTTTTGAACAAAATTTGAGCTACAAGCTCTTTTTGGCTTCGTAGCTATCTTATCATCCATTGCATTCACCTAAAAGATCTTAGCTTCTTCAGGAGGAGCTAAGGATTCTTGTGCATCTGGCTCCATATTATGATCTGGAGTGACATTTCCTTATTTTTTTTGCTTGGGTACCGATATTTGTCTAGCTTGAACTGGGCTTCTGCATGAGTTCAGCTGATGACCCCATTTTCTGCATCTGGAGCATTGCTTGGGTATCTATTCATAGACTATTGCGTGATTGAGGGTATCACCTTCTGGCTCCTTGAAACTGATATATTCAACAAGTTCCAATCTGGTATCAAAAACAACTAGGATTTGAGGATATGATATTGTACCTTTTTTTTTTTGCAGTGAGAAGGTCAATACATATGGGTCTTTCTATCTTCCCCGCAAGCTTTTCAATAGATGTCTTACCCGAAAGTTGCAAGTCTAGGCGAGGCATTTGTACCCAAGTGGGGATTCGATCAGCAGTCTCACTATTGAACTATAAACTAAAAGTTATTTACCCCATTTTTTAGTACCACGATCTAGAATTATGAAACCAATTCATACGTCTGATGTGCTGCACATTCTCCGGGTTAGCAACTGAAGAAGTAGCCACCATCATGAAGTAGGATTTCAGGGTCAATTATCTGGTTCCATTGTGCTCTTACATATCCTACGAGGGAAGAATTTCAATAATCATGTTCCTCTTTCTCCTCGTCCAAGGTGATTTCAATGTCAACATCGCGATAATCCACTGGCAAAATTTGCAACCCATTTTTATGATTATGATTTGACTCCATGAGTTTCCCTTTCTATTGAATACCAAATCCCCCCACATTTTGTGGTCAAGACATCACAATAGAGATACATGGATCCTTGGAGATACCGTCGAAATTCCTGGCCGCACTCCATATTTCATTTGATCTTCTACTTCATCGGCTCAGCTCAAACTTCTGAAACTTTTATGATTCACAACCTTACCATCGTCGTCCGTACCCTTTTAACTACTTATTTCTCCTTTCTTGATCCTTCGATCTTTCTTTGACCCACTTACTTCACTAACTGCTGCTCTTAGCTACTACTACAGATTCATCTCGCTTTGCTACATCCTTCTCAGATCCAACGTCCTGAGTCAAACCGGTCTTGAGTAGCTTTTATTGTGTAGCCATTCCTTCTTCTTCTTCTTTTTTTTTTTTTTTTTTTTTTTTTTTTTGGGTGTGTGGTTGGAGCCATAGTATGATACTCTATACATTCAATGTTTTGAAGACAACTATTTGATTGCATACAACTGACTCATTGTTCTCAAATTAATATGAATTTCCTATACTTTTTTATGCATGCAGTACTTCATGAAAACAGGAGTCTGCAAATTTGGAGAAAGTTGTAGGTTTCATCATCCCGTTGACCAATCTGTACCTACACCAAAGCAAGCGCAGCAGCCTTGTGTTAAGTTGACTCTCGCAGGTTTGCCCAGAAGAGAGGTAAGTTTATGGCATTTGTGGTATTTGCACAGTTGAACTTTTTTGTGCAATAGAATTTTTTCTCATCAGGTTAGTAGATGCATGGCTAATTTTTAATGCAATCCAGATTTATTTTGTTAAAGGGGAAAATGTATATTATTGATAGGGATAATACAATATATATGGGGTTATATCACAAATCCTAATATAGGATGCATGGAAACTGTATAATAAGTTTTCATATTCTCAACACTCCCCCTCAAGTTAAAGTATACAAGTCGAATAAGCCCAACTTGTTACATAACATCTCGATCCTACTCCCCCTCAAAGCTTTAGTGAGAATATCTGCTAATTGATCTTCAAAACGAGTGTATTATGACATAATCTCATTATTCTGCACCTTCTAACGCACAAAGTGACAATCAATTTCAATATGTATAGTTAAAAAAGTGTAGAACAGTCTAAGAGAAAGAGATGGGAGGTGCGATTCCTAGGGTTCCGGCGGAGATTTGATCGGAGCTCACCCTTCTCTACTATGGGTCGTCCGAAAAAGATAGTGATTGTGTCGAATTCTCTAGGTAATACTGTTGGCATGTCGTCGTCCCAGATTTTGAGTGAGTTAAGTGCCATGGAGATTGTGAAAGGGGAGCAAAGTGCGTCGTGCTTTGAGAAGGTGAAGAAGGAGAAGTATGGTGATGGGAGTGTTGGTGACCAGAAGACCCCTCCGCAGCAATCTCAATCAGTGGAGAAGAGTGGTAATGCTTTGGCTATGCGTAGTTTGACGTATGCTCAAGCTGCGGCTGGTGTTAGGGTTGAGGGAGTTGCTAATCGAGGATCTCAACAGGGGTTTCGTCTCTCCTATATGAATTGAAGGCATGAGGAGTTAGTGATCATGAAGGAGGATGTTGAGGAGCCTTGTCGATATTGGGGTTGTTCTCTCAAGGGTATGTGTTCGGGGAGAAAATCCCTTTCTCTCCAATGGAAGGATTTGTCACTCGTAACTGGAAGGACATACCTAGGCCGGGGATTCATATGCACGATAAGGGTTATTGTGTTTTCCATTTTGCTGAGGAGGCTGATCGTGTGAAGGTGACGGGTGAGCATTGTTGTATCGACAATAAACCCTTGGTTTTGAGAGAATGGTCACCAGGGTTTGTGTTTGAGAAGGATTGTTTTAAAAGGGTTCCGGTCTGGTTTCATCTCCCTAATCTGGATCTTGGATTTTGGGGCAAGAAGGCAATTGATAAGATAGCTGGCAAGGTGGTCTTTCCTATATGTACAATATGATGACAGCTGAGAGAATTCGGATCACTTATGCTAGGGTTTTGATAGATGTTGATAGATGGGTAAGTACAAGGCTATTGCAAACATCCTTGATCTTGGAAAGAAAGTACAACCAATCCTCTTTAGATTCTTAAATGCTTGTTGCAAGCATCTAGGTTTTTTGTCAATTGTTAGGCGAGGACGAAGGCACCAGCACAGGGTAGTGTGATGTATCAAGTTGTCAAGAAGTTGAAGAGAATGAAGAAAGCTTTTAAAGAAATTCATCAGCAGGGTAATTCTGAGATAGCTTGTAAGGGAGGGAGACTGCAGCTGAGATGATCAGAAAACAAGATAATCTCATAGAGGTATTTTCTGAGTCAAATAAAGATGAAGCTCATACAGCAGCAGAAGTCTGTAGAAAACTACTTGCTAGAGATGAGTCAGATGACCTTTACTTGAAGCAGATGACCAAAAGATCAGTGGTGCTCTTCTATGGACAAGAACACTCGATACTTGTATAGTTTACTGAAAGGGAGAAGGGCTAAAAAGCAGATACTTAGCATCACAAATAAGGCAGTTAATTTGATAAGTGAAGAGCAACAACTGAAGGCTGAGTTTGTTTCTTCACTGAAACACAATCTATTTTCTCTAAATCATAAGTACTATCGGTTCACTGCACAGAAAACCCATTAACACAATCTATTTTTGTACCACGATCACTTCAAATCATAAGAAGCACACGAACTAAGTGATAACTGTTCACGGTACTGTTCACCCACGGGTACTGTTCACCCTATTAAATGGGAGAGCTTGAAACAACATATTAGGGTATGGTTGTTGATATGTTTCGGGTTTGGTGGCTCTGATACCATGTAAATTAGAAAGAGAGAACTCGATATCATTATTAGGGCCTAACTCCTATTAAATAGGAGAGCTCGAAACAACATAAAGAAAGTACATATATGGAAGAAAATAAGGAATTAATAAGTAAGAAACGTATAATATCTCAACAAACGTGAGTTTCTTGTTGGCCTCATTTGTAATGAGGAAGATAAGGAAGCTTTTAAGAGGTGCTCTTATAAATATATGGTATTAGATGAATCCCAATTAAAAGCATTGAAATGTATCATAAATGAGGGAATCAAATAATTGACGAAGTTGATCGATATGATTTCAACTGCAAGAAGATATACAATGGGTATGGAAAGAGTAGTGTGGTTCCATTTATATGATCAAGGGAGATGCACATAGAGGGATTAAAATCATAAAGGGGTTAAAATTATGAGTCACTACATGTATTAATGAGAGATCGGTGGAAAATTGGTTTTGAAAAGTGGCAATAAACACTCAAAGTCAAAATGGATTCATGCGTATAGGGTAGATAATGACAGTTATTCAGTTTTTGAGACGTGATGAAGAACTGTCGAAGGGAAGGGGGGGAAAAATGATTTGTGAATGGTCCTTGTGGATATAGAATAAACATATGATTTGGTGCCCAAAGACTTATTTACGAGAACTTGATATCTTAGAACTGCCATTTTCCTCCACTTTGCTAGGATTGGTTTAAGTTGGGTCTCCTAGAAGATGTGAGTTCCAGTTTTTATCAATTGATGTTTGATATCTTAGAATAACTTTGCTTTAGTGTCAGGCTTCATTCCATTAATGATCTGCAAATTATTTTTGAAATATTTCGGAGGAAGTGAATTGGTGAGTTTATGACTAGGTGCTATGATACTGAGTATCCATTTGCTAGAAGGGGAAGTTTGCCTAGAATCTTCTTAATGCACTTAAGTTTGCCAATATGGCATTACTTTTGCTTTGATATTTGAGTACTTTTTTCGACAAAACAAACAAAGAACCCAAATGATATACGTTGGATTCCTTTACCGCGGGTTTTACACGCCAGGAATGTCTTTGGTAGAATGCCATATTGTCCACTTCTTCTTTTTCTCCCTTATTAACTTTTTCTTGATCTTGTGCATAAAGTGAGAGTCTGGTATCAGATTCAGAGTTCTTTGACCTTGGAGTTTTTGCCTTCTTCCGAGTCTGGAGCAAAATGTTGATTTTTCCTGTTCCCAGGGAGCTGTCCACTGCCCATTCTATATGAAGACTGGGATATGCAAGTATGGGGCGAACTGCAAGTTTGATCACCCGACACCAGGAGATGTTTTGGTGATTTATTCAAAGAAGGGGACGGCATCCCTCACCATTGAAGAGGAGGATAAGAAGGAAGAGGAGAAGCTCCAGGAATTCCCTACAGTGAAATAGTCAACTCTCTGTGCCTAGTCACGGGGAAGTAGCTCATGTACTTCAGCCTATCCCATTTTTAGGATTTATGTTGTTCAGTGTGTGGATGTAATTTTTTTTGTTCTTTTTGAAATGGAATATATCATACTCAGAATTATGTCGTTTGAGACTCTCGACTCTTGAGAAATTATCTGAATGAGATCCTTGACTGCAGTATGCCCGTTTGCTTTGCTACTTTACAGCGAGCAGCAGTTTGGCTGCGACTTTATCAATCACCTGCAGTTTCGTGTTCATACTAGTAACTAGGTTGCACTGTATTGTGTTACTCGTAATGGTTTTGCAGTAGTCCGGAGGTTTCTCGTGATGCTTTGTATCTTCAATTTGTTCTCTATGTTTTGCACATTTGGAACTCGCTGATTGCAATATAGTATACATGATTATTATTTACACCCATTGTCCCATAATAGATGTAACTATTTGATTTTGTAAACTTATGTTTGAGTTGAATTTTTTGGATTTTAGTGAGGTTAGTGGGGTTTATTATCGTAATTGAGGGAGAATTAATACAGCGTACAATAGTTGTTGAAGGATGTTTTGTGTGAAAATTTTCCCAAGGAAACATTGCATGTGTATTGAAACAATTGAAATAAGATAATATTGTATGTATTAGGGGATACATGGAATATACATTGGTTGTATTGGGGGAGGAAGCACGTATGCATCATTCAGTCATAAGTTTTAATCTTCAAGTCATCACTCATGCATGGTGAGGTTTCATTGGATTGGTTGTCATTTGAATGGCAGACGGATTATCACAATGAAAAATAGCTGATCCAGTCATAGATAGTCCAATCTCGTGAAGTAGCATCCGAATCCAGTGAAGCTCTCCTGTAACATTTGCCATAGCACGATACTCAATCTCAGTAACCATTGTTTTTTTTTTTTTCCACGATATAAGATTACCATCAAGAAAAACAGAATATCCTAAAGTGGATCCACGGTCTACAGGACAACCCGTACAATCTCATCAGAATATCCAACTACCTCCATCGAATGCGACATCAAGGTCTTCATATCCAGTTATATCTAGATGTCCATGATCTCGAAACACTTGTTCCTGACCTGGAGTTCTTTTCAAGTAGCGAACAATTTATAGCATAGCTCGTCAATGAGTAGTATGAGAAGAGCTTATGAATGGATTTACTACACTCATTGTAATATTTGGTTGAGTTATTGTAAGGTAATTCAACTTTCCTATCAATTGATGATATTTCTCTGGATCATGTAGAAGTTCTTCATTATCAAGTTTCACTGTTGGATCCATTGGAGTGTCACTTAGCAAAGCATCTTGCAAACCTGTCTTCTTAAGAATGTCAAGAGCATGCTTTCGTTGCCATAGAGCAATCTCTTCAGTCGTTGTATATCATCTGTATCACTTCCAGTCACAACAATATCATCCACATAAACAACTAGTACAACCAAACCTTTAGAAAAAGACATACTGAAAATAGAGTGATCCCCACTACATCTTCGCATGCCAAAACCAACAATTGCCTCACCGAATCGACCAAACCAAGTATGAGGAGTCTGTTTAAGTCCATAGAGAGATTTACGCAGACGACACACCTTCTTCCTTGAGCAACAAAGCCGGATGGTTGCTCAGTATATGTCGCTTCAAGAAGATTACCACAAAGAAAAGCGTTTTTTGACATTAAGCTGATAAAGAGGCCAATGAAATCGGACAATCAAGGAAATAACAATACGGATGGAAGGCAACTTGACAACGGGAGAAAAAAAATCTCCTCTTAGTCCTGACAATAAATCCGTCTGTAGCCTTTTGCAAAAAGACACGCCTTTAGGCGCTCCATTGAGCCATTTGGATGATACTTCATTGTAAATACCCAATGACATCTAGCCACTTGCTTTTCAGGAGACAACAACACCAAATCCCATGCTTGATTACGATATAAGTCTTTCATCTCCTCCTTCATAGCACGAATCCAACCGGAGTGAGTTAAAACTTTCTGCACACTTCCCAATGCATTGAAACATCCAAGAGACGGCACAAAAAAAGACAACTGTGGAGATAAATTATGATAAGAGGCAAAATGAGAAAGGGGATATCATGATTGAGTCAGTCAACTGTGGATGGGCAATTGGAGACTCGACAATACGCTCAGAAGCAGAAATTGTCGATGGTGGCGGTGGTAGTGAGTTAGATGTGGACGGGTTAATACATTTCCAAACTGATCGATGACCATATTGATTTATCTTCCAGGGAGTATCAGCAGAAGACCTATCTATCTGTTACATAGTAGCATTTGGTACAGTCCGTATCGGTTGAACAATAAACTATAAAGACACTATAAGCATTAGTGTCATATCAGAATTATCAAAAATAACACCGTCAGAAGTATCAATCTCATTGAAAAAAGGCTTATTCTCAAAGCATGTCACATAAGTAGAAACATCTTCTCTTTGACGTGTAGGACTGTAGCGTACATATTCGTTCTGAGTATGAGAATAACCGAAAAAGACACATTTTTCTGCACGAGCTAATAATTTGTCAATCCAGGAGACAAAAAATGAACAAAACAAGCACTCCAAAAAAGACGAGGACGAGGTGATTATAAAGGACGATTAGGATGAAGAAGAGTATAGGGGATGGCTCCTTTTAAAACCGATGATGAGAGATGATTAATATGATAGCAAGATGTAAGAAAAGCATAACTCCAATATGATTTAGGCACTTTCCTTTGAAGAAGACATCGAGCAACATCCAACAAATCACAATTCTTTCGCTCAATAACTCTATTTTTGTTGTGAGGTGTGAGCACATGAACTCTGATCTAAAATACCACGTGACTCGAGAAATGGAGCAAAATTAGAAGATGAAAAATACTCGCACATTGTCAATGCATAAATACTTAACCTAATAACTACACTTTGCACGGACTTCGTGATAAAACTTTTGGAATGACTAAAACATTTGAGTGCGATCTTGATTAACTATAATCAAGTTGCCCGAATCCAATCAATCATCTATAAAAGTGACAAAATAACGAAATAACGATTCTCAAACGGCGACTCTCGAGCAGGAACCCAAATATCGAAATGGATTAGCTCAAAAAGTTGAGAAAAATGACCATAATCACGAGAACGAAACGATGTACGATGGTGTTTACCTAACTGACATGTCTCACAATCAAACCGCATGCTCAAAGAAGACACATGGAGAAACTTGTTGAGCATCTCAACTGATAGATGCCCAAGACGAGAGTGCAATCGATAAACCTTATCAATTGTTTTTATCTGATATGCATCATCAAAAGATTTCATCTGAACCGTACTCACAACGAGAATAATATCACGATCAAGGGTATACAATCCACCACTAGTTCAACAATCCACCACCAGTTCAACCAGGTCATGTGTAATAGAATTGACAGACAATAGATTATAAGAAAATTATGGGATATGATAAACAGATGAAAGGGACACCGAAAAACTTAGCTACACATAACTATAGTTTTTTGTCAATTACTAATTACATTCTAATTCATGTACAAGGACTGATTATCTATAAGTGGCAGCATGAAAATTGTGCTATAATACAATAGTTATGCTAGGTTACTAACCAAAAATTCCACGAGCAACACCAACTATAAATAACCAATAAAATCAAGATCAAAATATTGTTTCACTCATTTCGGTTCGGTCTGGGATAATTAGTACGGTTATTGCAACTCTTGTCCCATCCCGTACCGACTTTTCGGTTCTTAGATTTGAAAATTCGTGTCTCGTGCCATTCTTGATCGATATGAGTTCGGCATGACCGGTTTGGTCCGGTTTCCAGTACAGTACGGTCCATCGGGAAAATGTTGCACACCCCTACTAAATTAGATGAGTATGACGTTTAAATCTTTGAGTGTGTGATTTATGGTTAATCCTTTTACTACCCATTTTGACTTTAAACTTTTTTATCTTGTTTTATGAACAGTGATGACATCGGATTTGACATGAATGTATGATAGATCATGGATGTATGAACGACATATTGATGCTTTTTGGAGTGAAAAGTTTGCTCGTAAAACCTTTTATTTGTGTGTAACTTACCTACATTTTCTGTGACCTTTTTCCCCATAATTGCACCATCTATTTTTTTTTTCCCTAAAAGTGCACTTTTTGAATGTGTAACAAAAAATTCACAAGATTTGATATCAATCAAAATCTCTCCCTACATGGAAATCATACATCGCCCAAAAAAAAAAAAAAAAAAAAAAAAGGAAATCGGACAAATTGAACAACTGATTCACTTCTAACGACCAAAATAAAATCTTTCTCACTACAAAAAGGAAATCGGACAAATTGAACAACAGAAACATTTTGCAATGGAAAAAACTCCATCACAAAAATTTTGAAACTACGACGGATTTGCCTCTAAAAATGATTTCGAAAAAAAAAATGAATTATTTGCGATGAAAAAGTCAATGTCCGTGGAAAAATGTACAACTTTGCAAAATGTCCGCGACGGATCCATAACAAACCGATATAATATACCCTTTTTTGCAACAAATCCGTCTCAAGTAAATGGGTTTCCAACACTTAGAAAAATTATGTATTTGTATTTTGTAATTTAGCGATGGATCTGTCGTAAATGTTGTCAAATTAGGAAACTATAAATTTTCAAATTTAAAATTTTATTTGTGTCGAACTCGAAAAGTCGGTTACGAGCTCGGAAGTCGGGTTTGAGCTCCTTAGGCCTAGGCGTGAATTTGCTGGATCGCGTGATCTGGGCCTGGTCCAAATGGGGGAGCCTACAGGGACCAAAAACAACAAGCTCGGTTGGTTGGGTCCGAGGTGAGATCCTCGGGGACCGGCTCCGATACCTAAGTCAGTCTTTTTTCAGGGATGGAGATTAATGACTGAAATGACGGAGTTGGAGTCCAAAGAGAACTTACCTTTTTGGATAGTAAATGAGGGTATTTATAGAGTAGTATTTACCCTTTGTATGGTGGATACTTGTAACGACCTTAGAAGGTGTGAAACTTAACCACCCATGAGGTGCCATTTGGCTTTTCTAATAGGCTCAATGGTGTTGGAACTTTTGTTGGACCTTTAACCCATAGGATCATAATTATTCTGCACCAACACTTGCCCTTAGGTCCCGATTTGAAAAGTTCAGGTCCGGAGCTCAGTGAGGTCAGGACTTTGGCCTTCGGACCTTTGATCCCTTTAACCTTTTGAACCCTCGGCATTTAGTTTGGGGGCATGATTGACTGACTTGGCTTTCTTCGGAAGTTTGACTGAGTTGAGCCTTATCCCTTTGGAAGTGGATAAGGATGAATCGCAACTGATCTCAAAACTTTGAGCCATTGATGGCGGAATTCGAATCGTCGCATGGGACATGAAAGCATTGATGTCAGTGTCATTATGAGGGAGGCGAAGGGTCCCGTTATAAACGCAGACGTCCCCTCAACTGGCTGGGTGATGTGGCAGCTTTTGAGTGGGTGACGCTTTGCTTTCCCGCCAAAAGCCCACTGGGGGAGGTGGTCCATCCTCTATTTCAGGGGCTGGTGGGGGGGGGGGGG
>JAOVYX010001232.1:0-24850 GCA_035668315.1 Drosera spatulata | reverse complement strand
TATTTAAGGGGATGGTCCCCCCCTCCCCCCCCCCCCCCCTTTTATTTCACTTTTTCTCTTTTACATCCTCTTTTGCTCCTGAACTCGGTCTTCTCCTTAACTTGGCATCCTTTGACGAACTCAGCATCTTGCCATTCCCAAATCCTTTTAAGGTAAAAATGGACTATCGGACAGCTGGTAAAGACTCTGAGGAGCATGTTGTCTTGTATAGGAGACCTAGCATTAGGAGGGTCTCCCAGGATATGGACGACTCTAGTTTAGAGACACTGGCTACCCCAGGGAAAGGGGTGTTCTCGTCTTCTTCGAGTTCGGGGGAGGCAGAATCCTGACTTGGGTTGACTGAGTTGTCTTCGTCCTCCACAAGGGATGAAAACGTACGGGAGGTTTCTCCGGATCCTCTCGAGGTTGAATCTGGTCCTACAAGGGCAGCGGCCTCTGGGGTTAATTCCGAGCCCATCCCTTAAGTCGGTCTCTCAAGGCCTATCCCTAAACGAAGTCGGGCAGACCTTAGGCGTCCCGCCGAGTGCGCTACCTCCTTCACCGCGAAGTCCGCCCTCTTTCTGTCCAACTCTTACCGAGTTACGGACCTTTTTGAGTTTCATCTCCCTCGAAAAAAAACACATAATCCTTTCCTCTTTTGATCCTCAGTTCCTCCCTTTCTACACTGATACCATGGATGGTGGGTTCCAATTCCCCCTCCATTCCTTCATGGAGTTCGTCTTTCGCTTCATGGGTCTTCCCCCCTTCCAATTCATTCCCAATGTCGTGTGGCATATCTCCACTTTCTATCTCGCTGCCCTTAAAGTCGGGGTATTGGAGTCTGCCATTTCTCCTTGGCTATTCTTCAACTTCTTCCATGTCAGTCAAAAGAAAACTGTGTGGTTGAGCCTGGCTTCCTTCCCTTATCTAAAGCTCGTGAGAAAAATTCCCGACAAGCATAAGGGTTGGAAGTTCAGATTCCTCTTAACGGAGCGTAAGGACGGGTTAGTTTGGCCCTTTTGAAGTCGGTGGGTCGAGAATCCGATCCTTAAGGTCTTGAAGAGGCCCGAGATGACCCACGCCGAGACGGAGACTTACAACTTCCAGGTGGAATGGAAGAAGACCCGAGAGGGGAAGACAATGCTTCTTTGTGGGGACATTCTGACAGAGGAGGAACTGGTAAACCATGACTTCGATGGGTCCCGACTTACTGTCTTTTCAACTCGGGACTTTTTTGAGCTTGTCTCTTTTCATTCTTTTTTTCAACTCCTGAGAAGATGGTGTCAATGGCTAAGATGAAGGCCAGGAGGGCGGCCAAGCGTCTAGCTCTTGAGCAATCCCCTCAAGCTCCTCCTGCTCTTGTGGAAACCGAGGAGACCCGAGCTGAGGTCGAGACCGAGACGGGAGGGGAAGTCCCAACCACAGGGGCTCCTGCTGGTCCTAGGATCAAAATAGGCTCATGGCTTAATGGTGTTAGGCCTTTAGCCCATAGGATCATAATTATTCTGCACTAACAAATATTTCGAAAATTCAGATTTTTTTAATATAGTGCTTCGCTACGAATCCATTGCAACAATCATAATAATTCTGAAAAGTATATATATGTCATTTTCGTAACGGAATCCGTCGCTATTTACTTTATTAGAAATCGTTTTTATCATATAAATTTTTTTCCCCATATACGATGATACATTTAAGTCTGTTACAACAACATAAAGCAATTTGATAATATTAAATTTTTCCGCATTACATGCAAAGCTTTATTTTGTTAACATTAGGGTTTGATATATTACCAATTAGTTATAAAACATAAAATATAACAAAACAAACAAAATTAAAAAAAAATATGTTTTGAGAATATCTTATTACATTGATGATATTAAACACAACGGATATTTTTTGTACTCGTTCGAAGTTTAGGATCTAGGGTTTAGGGTTAGGTTTAATTTTTTTACAAGTCTAAATCTAGAGATGTATCCGTAGCAAAGTTGATGCCTCTACGATGGATTCTGTTGTACATTACATATTCCGAATATTTTTTTTTTTTTTTTGTGTTTATGGTGTAAATATTTTCGCCATATACGATGATACGTTTAAGTTTGTTACATCAAAATAAAATAATTTGCTAATATTAATCTTTTTTCCATTAGAAACTTATTTTGTTGACATTAAAGTATGATATATTAGTAATTACTTATAACACATAAAATAAATCAAAACTAAACATTAAAGAAAACCTTTTGTTTGAGAATATCTTGTTACGTTGATGATGTTAAACGCAATGGATATCTTATAAACTCGTTCAAAGGTTAAGATCTAGGGTTTACGGTTAGGTTTAATTTTTATAGGTCAAAATCTAGCGACGGATCCGTAGCAAATTGGATGTTTTTACGACGGAATCGTCGCAAGTAATGTAAATTTGGCCACGGATTCCGTCGCAAATGACGCATCCCCTTTTATTAACCTGACCATCTTTCCTCTCATCCTCTCCACGATTTCACAAACACACACAAACACTCCCACGATCTCTCAGCCACCCTTGCTGTTACCGCCACCGTCCACCCCTATCACCGCCGCCATCGTCGGCAACACCTCTTTCCCATCGGCTGTCCACTCTCTCACCCATCCACATTCCCTCGACCTCCCCTCCTCCACCACGCACATAATCAAAGGACGTCACTGTCGTTCTGTCCGGAACCGCTACCGTCATTGCTATTTATGGTCGTCGGTCGTCGTCCTATCATGGTGTCCAACCGCGTCGTCCAGCTGTGGTCTCAGCTCCCCATCTTCTTCAAACAGTGATTTAAACCCTAGAAACAATCAAAGTATAATTCTTCATAATTCTTCTTCAGTTAACTTTGATTTATCTTTGTGATGATTGATTGTTGTTTATTGTGATCGATTGATGGTTGTTGAGGAAAATTGTTGTTATCATACATGGGTTTATCGTGTTAGAAACTTTTAAGTTGTATAGCCGTCATAATTGGAGCAAGAAGAGCATATTTTGGGATCTTTCGTACTGGAGTAACCTTCTGATCTGTCATAATCTTGATGTGATGCATATCGAGAAGAATGTGTTTGACAATGTGTTCAACATGGTAATGGATGTTACGGGGAAAACCGAAGATAATGTTATATCAAGAAGAGATTTAGCACTCTACTGTAAAAGACGACGATTTCACATTGTTAAGAGTGTTGGTCATAATGGTAAGCCATAGCTATTGATGCCTAAAGCTCCTTTTGTTTTGGAGAAGAACCAACGAAAGATGTTGTGTGATTGGGTAAAGGGACTTCAGTTTCCCGATGGTTATGCTTCCAACCTTCGTCGTTACATTCGAGAGTCTGAGTGGTAGCAACGAGGCATGAAAACCCATGACTGTCACGTGTTTATGCAGTGTTTGATCCTTGTTGCCTTTAGGGAGTTATTGCCTCCAAATGTTTGGAAAGCTTTCACGGAGCTAAGTCAATTTTTCAGGGACTTATGCTCCAATTGTATTACTCGTGGTGACATGGAGTGGTTAGAGAGGTTTTTCCTGAGATTATTTGCAAATTAGAGAGTTTTTTGCCTCCAGGTTTCTTCAACTCCATGGAACATCTCCCAATCCATCTATTGTCTGAGGCAAAGATTGCCGGACCTGTTCACTACAGGTGCATGTATGTCTTTGAAAGGTAATGCTTCATATTATGCATCATTAAAAGGGAGGCATTGTCAACATTGAAACTCACATGGACAATTTTGTAGGTTCTTATTTCATCTGAAGTAGAAGATTAGGAATAAAGCTCATGTGGAGGGTTCTATATGTGAAGCTTATGTTTTAGAGGAAGCAAGCAATTTTGCAAACTTGTATTTTTCAGAGAGCGTGGATTCTAACGCTAATGATCTTCCTCGTTGTGCTAGAATAGATGATGATATTGAGGATGCTCCTAACCTTCCGGATATCTTTCAAAGAAAAGAAGGATATGCTCCGAGTGAGAAAAAGAAGAAGAAAAATAAAAGGAGCCCCAGAACGTCGAAAATGAAGGTCAAACAAGGACAAACGGGCATAGAAAGGCTGGAATGGGGCGATGAACGAGTCCGGGCAGAACCGGCCACGATGAGGCCGCCCAAAAAGCCACCAACGGCTAGACACGCGTGCCCTAGGTGACGCTCTAGTGGCTGAGGCGTGGCCCTCCCTTGGTCTCCCCTATATAAACTCACTATAACCCGCATTTTCTACATCTTGTGATTTTTCCTAAGTGTTGGTGGGTTTGATGATTGTTTTCGGGCTTTTCCATCATCAATTAAACTCTCTCAACCTTTCATTAGCTTAAAACCTCACTCGATTACTTTAGTTTAACCCACTTAGGACTACATCATTGATCGCTAGGAACCTATTTCCTCATGGGACGATACTCTTACTCTCCTTTATTATTTGATAAGCGACATGTTCACTTGCGTAATTACGACATAGTAAACGCTTAACAATAAGGTTGTATCTACTTTCCCTCTTTGAAAGCCATTTTCACAAAGAAAGGTTGTGAGAGTTTCATATCATGCCCTTGGAACTTGTTTCAGTCCATATAGGGCTTTGTCTAACCTAAATACATGATTAGGATGCTCGTAGTCTTCAAAGCCTGGTGGTTGCTCAACATAGACCTCTTCTTGAAGCTTTCCATTAAGAAATGCACATTTCAAATCCATCTGAAAGATTTTGAATCCTTGATATGCAGCATAGGCAAGGAACATCCTTATAACTTCAAGTCTTGCAACAAGGGCAAATGTTTCATCAAAATCTATCGCTTCCTCCTGTAAGTAACCTTTGACAATAAGTCTGGCTTTATGTCTGACGATCATCCCATTCTCATCTGTCTTGTTTCTAAAGACCTATTTGCAACCTACCACTGGATAGTCCTTTGGTCTTGGGACCAAGTACCATACCCCATTTCTTCGAAACTCATTTAACTCCTCTTGCATGGTATCAATCCAGTTTGCATCACTTAGGGCCTACTTTATGGTCTTTGGTTCCATTTCTGAGATGTAGCATGCAGACAGGCACTCTCTTGTTGTTGCTCTTCTTGTCTGCAGAGGGGCATCTTTATCTCCAATGATCGCATCCTATTGTAGTTCATAGATTGTGATTTTCTCAAGTTGTTGCTGGGATGTCGTTGATTCCTATTTTGCTATAGTTTCTTTCTCTTCTGTATCGGGTGCAGACGTCTCATCTTTTACCGCATTGTTTGAATCCTGGTCTGCAATCTGTTTATCTATACAAGCACACTCCTCATCAAAGACATCAGCAACACGAGGAGAACTAACAACTTCGTCAAAAGAAACATGTATTGACTCCTCTACTAGTCCTGTTCTTTTATTATATACTCTGAAGGCTTTACTTGCAGTAGAGTATCCTAGGAAGATTCCTTCATCTGACTTAGGGTCAAATTTTCCTAGGCGTTATTTCTCATTGTTGTGAATATAGCATTTGCATCCAAATGTATGAAAGTACTTGGCACTTGGTGTCCTTCCTTTTCACAACTCATAGGGGGTTTTCTCATGGAACTTATGTATAAGACACCTATTTAGGACATAGCATCCAATATTTACTGCCTCGGTCCAATAGCTTTTGGGCAGGTCTGCATCTGATAACAGTCCTGGCTGCTTCTATCAACGTTCTATTTTTCCTCTTACCCACACCATTTTGTTATGGTGTTCTAGCTGCTGAGAAATTATGTGTAATGCCATGATCATCACAGTATTTGTCCACACCAAATTGGTCAAATTCTATGCCATAATCACTGCTAATGGCCACCTTACCTATTCCTTTTTCATTTTGAACCTGTCTCGGAAACCTAGTCAGCAGACTGTAGGTTTCACTCTTCTTGTGAATGAATATTACCCAAGTATATCTTGAGTAATCATCAACAATTACAAGAGTGTACTTCATTTTGCTTTTTCTTTCCACTTCCACTGGTCCAAACAAATCCATGTGGAGGAGTTCGAGAACTCTAGTGGATTCTGTTAAGCTTACAAGTTTAAAGCTAGTTTTCATCAGCTTACCCTCTTGACAGGATCTACACAGTTTATCCTTTTTGAACTTGATTTGAGGTAAACCTCTCACCAAGTTATTTGAGGAAAACCTTGCTATGGCCTTGAAGTTTAGATGAGCTAGCCTCTTATGCATAACCAGTTGATGTCCTCAGACTCATTTGTATAAAACAAGTGATATGTGCAAACTGGGAAATATTGAAGTCTACTCTATAAATATTGCCTTTTCCACAGCCACTTAGTTTGACTTCTTTGGTTGCTTTATCCTTCACTTCACATATGTCATGTGTAAAGGAGACTTCATAATCTTCGTCACATAATTGACTTATGGATAGTAAAGTATGTTCCAGTCCCTTTACATATGCCACATCTCTAAACATTAGGGAACCTATACCAAGGGTTCCATTACCTTTAGTCTTACCTCCTCCAAAAATGAGTAGGGGGTCTTCTTCTTTTCTGTACTCCTTGAGCAACCTAGTGTTCATAGTCATGTGTCCTGAACATCCCTGTCTAGATACCATGCTTCATCTTGATGCTCCTGTAAGATAAATAAGACTCACACATGGTACCCATAAGCATGGGTCCTTATTTGTTAGTCTTGGGCACCCACACTTGAACGATTTTCTTGTGTAGTGTCCGACATTCAAATGCCTTATGACACTTTTTGCAATAGCTATAGCATATGACCTTTGGTCTTGCTATTTTGATCATTTTTCCTGGTCTGCTCATTCTCTTATGCTGCATCCCGCAGATGCAATAGGGTTTACGATATGGTCTATTCCATGCAGTAGTAGAAGTTTTGTTCCATACTGAGTAGCTGTGTGCATAGTTTGCATTCCTATATAGCTTAACTCTCTTAGGTTGCATCACCTTTCGCTTTGCTTTAGCAGCAGACGTATCACTTTACTCTTCTGCACTTTCTGTGTAGTCGAGGTCTCACCCTTATGTAGTATTTTTGCTGAAAGTTCTTTGACCTCAACCTTACTGGCTGGAGGGATATCCTTAGCTTTTGAGCATTCAGCTTCATAGATCCAACTTTTGGATCTCAATCCAGATCGAACATATAAGGATTGACCCATGATCAACATTTTATGAAGATTTAAGATCTTTCAATTCCATACACCAATCTGCTTTTGCAGTTTTTGGTGAGTTGATCCACCAAGTCAGTGAAATATCTCACTTTCTCATTTGATTTATTGAGTTCATTCTCAGCCACAAGTCAGTAGACTTCTTTTCAATTTCCTCACAGACAAGATTATAATTTTCTCTGAAAATATCAATTAATTCAAGGTTTTCTTTATTTTCGTTTGTCAGGGCAATAAAGTTCTCTGAGGTCTCTTGAAGAGCCTCTTTCAGTTCCTCAATAGAGGCATCAGAGGTGGAAAGATCAAATACCTGTTGCTTGTCCTCACTCCTGGCCACGAGACGAAGTTGAGCATTTGAGATTGTTTCTTCATCATCTGAATCTGTCTCACTCCAGGGCTTTGCGCCAAAGGCCTTCCCTTTCTCTCTCTTTTTTTCCAGAGTTTCCTTTATTGTAGTCCTTTTTCTTTTTCTATACAGCAGGCTCCTGTGAGGGTCGCCTACATTGTGCAGCAAAGTGCCCTGGCTTGTCGTAGTTATAGCACACTTTCTTCTCAGCTTTTATAGATTTGGCTGCAACATTCTTCATGAAGTTTTTCTTTTTGAACAGCTTTCTAAATTTCTTTCCCATCCGTGCAAGTTCTTTTGAGACAGATTGTTCACTTGTTGAGGAAGTCTCAGTGGTGTCTTCCTCAGTCATTGATCTTAGAATATTTTCCTGAGCTTTGAAGGCTAAGGTTTTCTTTCTGACCTCAGCAATCTGCTTCTTTTGCTCCACTTCAAGATTAAGTATACAACACACCATATATTCGAAGTGACATCTTTGCTAGATCCCTTGATTTCCTTATTGCAGTAGTCTTTACATCCCATATTTCACCATGGGATCTCATGAACTTGAGGTTGACTTCCTTGTTGTCAAATGTCTTCCCCAAGGTCTTTAGATTGTTGATTAGAATGTAAAATCTCTCATAGAAACTTATGAGATTTTCATCTGGCCTCATTGTTATCCAATCATACTGTTGCATGAGGACATCCTTCTTGATTTCTCTTATCTCATTGGTTCCTTCATTTCTGAGTAGCAAAGCATCCCATGTCTCTTTGGCTGTGGTTGTATGGAACACAATCTCAAACATATCATCATCAAGAGCTTTGATGATCTGATTTCTTGCCCTTTATCCACCAGCACCAAATTTCAGTCATTCATTGTCTATTAAGCTTTGGGCTTCTCTATCTGCTGGAAGCATCAGGTGGATCTGGCATCTTAGGGACATAGGGACCATCTGTGACTATATCTTATATTTTTTCATCTATGGAGTCCAGATGTGCAAGCATTCTGAGCTTCCAGTGGTTGAACTTGTCAAATGAGCATGCTGGTGATTCACCACTGTTAGGATACTTAAGTAGCTTTGGAGGAGCCATACTTTCTTCACAAAATAAACTGTTAGTAACTTCTTTGCAGACAAATCAAGAAGAAAAGACAGGCCTTTTCCTTTCCAATAACAATTAATTCTAAAATTTTTTTGGCAGTCTAGTACCGCCTTATATTGGCTATTATACACTTGTCTTCTGCAGGCTTACGGAACTAGTCCTGCAGTCGAGACTTAAGTTCTTTAAACTTGTGTCTTTTATGTCTAAGTTATATTCTAGCAGTTCTAATGAATGAAATGAAAATCAGTAAAGGACACAATGATTTATACTGGTTCAGACAATCATTGTCAAATGACTAACGAAGACTCAGTTCAGTTTTCCCTTGATGACCAGTGTAGTTAATCCAAGAGGTGAGTTCACTAGAGTTCACTATCTCTTTGTTTCAGGCTTACAAAGGAACCCCTTACAAGTACAGAACTTGTTAAGGCAAGAATCTAAATCATTGCACAGATCTTGCAAAAGACTCTACTGCAGATGATGTTTTTGATGCAGACTAGTGAACTTCTTCTTTGAATCTTCAATCACTGCTCTTGAGAACGATTGTTAATCAACTCGAGAGAGTTTTGTGTTTACAAATGAACCTCATAATCGTCGTCAATCTTCTTAGAGATGTATTAATCTCCTTTTATAAGGCTCATTGAATTAGAACCCGTGATTATACTATTCCGACGTTGACAGTTAAGCGTTTACTAATTCATAATACGCAAGTGCACGTGTCTTTTATCAAGTAATAAAAGGAGTGTAAGAGTATCATCCCACGAGGAATTAGGCTCCTAGAGATCGATGAATGTAGTCCTAACTGGGTTAAACTAAAATAATCGAATGTAGACTTAAGCTATTGAAGCTAAGGAAATGTTAAACTAAGCTATGCGCTAAGCTAAACGTCGAGTGATATGAAAGTGAGGATAGGGTCTTGACTTCGTTATCCTAGTGTATGATCATTCTGTTCACTCTAATCTATTTGTTCTCTAGGTGTTTAGGTTGTTAGTCGAGAATCCCTAAGCTATATCTTTGTCCTTCTCCAGATCTAAGGTAAATCTCGCTAGGCGTCACCTCAATGCATCTCTACGAGAGGTTAACGCAACTAGTCAGTGTTGCGCATGGTGGTTCCCCTTAAACGGCTACGAGAGGCATGCAAGCAGTCTCTTGACCTTGTGTTCAACTCAAGGTGGGGGTTACCTAAGTCACATTTACACCTATCCTCTCGGAATTAATGCAAACAACAAGATCAATGCAAGGTGATCAATCAAATGAGGCACTAAGTTCAACAACCAACACACAACCAAAAATAATGTTTGAACTAAATTAAAGCAAGGAGATGATCATAACACTATTCAAACTACATCAAGACCTTAATCGAGGGTTTAGCACATGATTTGAAGGCAAAGGAAAATCATCAAACACTTGATGTGCATACAAGCCATAATCATCAATGTCTCAAAAACAACAAGGGAAAAGCTAAACCAAGGATGATCTCCCTTGGATAAGATGATGATGAATGATCTTCAATATTCCTTGATCTTTTTCTTCCTTAAATGGTGATGATTTAATGATAGAAATGCCCCAAACAATCATCAAAATCCACCAATACATGGGCAAAATCACAAGATGATCAAAATCTGGGGAGTGGTGAGTTTTTATATGGGAGACAAAGCAGAGGGGGCCACCTGTGCTACAGCGCCAGCCATGGTCCGGCTTCCATCTTTGGGTGGCCTTTTCGACCGCCTCGTCGTAGCCCATATTGGCTCAGACCTGTTCGTCCCCCCATTCAAGTCTTTTTATGCCCGTTTAACCTCCATTTTTGACATTCTTGGGCTCGTGTTGCTCCCCTTGTAAAAACAAAGATGAAAATATATGAATCAACTCAAGGAGAGGTATAAAACACAATTTAAAGTCCAAATTAGCCCAAAGGCGTATAGAAAACCGAGAAGAAAACAAGGTCAAACGTGCATTTTTACTCTCTAATCATTAACAATTGTCTATCTGTCTCCTATACTGATCCTCAGTGATGTTGACAGGCTTCTTAATAGCAGTCTTCAACATCGTACAGAATTTCAAACCTCAAATATTCGATATGACCGTTTCTCAGATCCTTATCAAATCACCAACCAGCTTTGTTGGATTCCCAGTCTGGTGCGCTTCTGCCTCTACTGCCCACTCTACTACACCCAGTCTGCTGCATTATGACTTGACCTGGATCCTAAGACTTTGATCTTAGATCGTGTCAGATTTGTGCTCTTTTTCTGTCTATGTTCTTCCCAGTTACTTATCTAGAACCTTCTGAAGTAGTTTGCATCCATGGGATCCACATCGGCCCTTCCTACTGTGATCGTCTGCTACTCTGGTGCAAGCTTCCTAGACCATGACTCACTATCCTAGTTCTAAACCTAAGTAACTAGCCATGAACATATTCTACTCTAAAGTTTTGGTCATCAATTTCTATACAACTGGAGGAATGGCACATTCCTAACAGACATCATGACCAATAAAAGGGTATTTGTGCAAAAACCCCAAAATAGAAAGAAAACAAGAGAAGAGTGATGATACTCTGCTATTGAATGAAGATCCAACAAATGCAACACAAGATCCGATGTAGAGATTCACAATCGCAAAGATAAAAACACCAAAACAAATATATATATAGCAAGGTGAAGGAAAGAAAATAAAGAAGGCTCTCTACCGTCAACTTTATCCTCTCTATATCCTGATACGATCAAAATAAAAAGGTGTTCATAGAAAAACCCCAAAAACCTACGTAAAAATATTCAAATTTCAAAAAATAGCAACCTTGTCACGTTCATGACCAACTTGGTCACGAACGTGACCATCATATAGGCTTTCTGTTCAGATCTCCATATGGCTGTCATGAGCATGACAGATTTTATCATGGTTGCGATAGACCTGTAAGTTCTCATTAGATTTTGCTGTCTTTCAAAGTCACGACAGCCTCCAGTTACATTGTAACAAGTTCAAAAGAGTATGGTTTGGCTCCAAAACACTTCACATAGATCTCCATCATCGAGATAATCATCCAATACTCTTATACATCACTTGAAATTACTAAAACCATCATTACCAATCATCAAATTACCACAATCTTCATGATCACCTTCATGTGCTCTCCATCTGTTTCACACAACCAAATCTACAATAAAACCAAGCAAACAATAGTATGTAAGTTCTAAAACTAAACTAAACTAAGAACAAGAAATAAAATACTCGAATGCGATAAATAAGAGATAATTACCTATAGATGCAATTACTTTGATTTTCTCTACAAGTCCACTAAACATAATCAACCTAATTTTGGTCCTAAAATTTAATTCTATTTCCTAAAACAAAAATTATGTTTTCACTTCAAAACCCTTGTTTTCTCTGCCCCATCCACATCACCACCACCGCCCCTCCCCCCTTCGAGTGTCCCCCTCTCCACTGTCTGAGACACCATCGGCGTCGCCGACACGTGGCCCCCTACGATGGCCACGACGTTTGTAATTACTATGATGTCATCCTCATTATCCCTCCATCCACATTCATCTTGGGTCCATGATGACTACTGGAGCTCTGAGGCCACCGCCACCCTCATCGAGGCATGGGGACAACGCTAAGTAGACACGAAGCATGTCAATCCCTACCAGAAGCACTCGTAGGAGGTCACCGACATCGTCAACGCCCACCACGATCAAAACAAGAAGGCCAGGAGGACTGATGTGCAGTGCAAGATCCGGCTAGTTACTGTCAAGAAGAAGTATAAGTCGAGAAGGCTGGGGTATTGGATTCCAAAGGAAGTTACGTCAGTGATTGGATCTTCTTCACCTCCCTTGTCGCCTACATCGGATATGTAGCCATGAAAAAATCCATGACTCCGTCCTCAACGTCTATCAATCCGCCATGGGGATCGTCCTACTCGATTAAGATGACAAGATCGAGCAATGAAAAGGACGTACAACTCGAGCAATCTATTGAAGAATGCAAAATGGTGTCTGTGTATCGTACGTTGTTGATGATACGTACGTTGTTGATGATTGATTAGGTATATTGAAGGATACAAAAAGGACGTACAACTCTAATATTGTGCTATTGTTAAGATATGTACATTGTTGATGATTGATTTCGTATATCGAAGAATACAAAAGGATATACAACTAAGTTAATATTGTGCTATTGTTAAGATAGGTACGTTGTTGATGATTGATTTTGTATATTGAAGGACGTACAACAACATGAGTACTACTTTGTATTTTTGATGATTTCGTATATGGCTTCCATGAGTGCATAACTCATGGGATTGGCTGCTATTGGTTATTCATTTCGTATATTAAAGAACGTAAAAAAACATATGTGTATATTAAAAGTGAAAGATTTCATTTTGATTGTATGTGTACGAACAACGTATGTGAACAAAACACAGGTTTTTTTAGAATCAATATCGTGGAAAGAGCAAAATGACACTATAAAAAACTGCCAATGATTACGACGGAAAAAATTCGTAGCAAAAGACAATTTACGACGTATTCTTCTGTCGTATAAATACTCGTCGCAAAACAGTTATTTTCTATGGATACGTTGCAACCTAGTCCTATTGATGACAGTTTGACTTTTTCAGTAGCAAAAAAAATCCAAAATTAATTAATTTTTTTATTTTTATTACGAAGGAATTCCATAGCAAAAAATAATGTAGTTTTTTATATTAACAATTAATTTTTAATTATTTTAGAAAACCAAACAATTTTTTATTTTTAATTACGAATTCCGTCGCAAAAAATAATTTAATTTTTTTATTTTTTTGCGATGTATTCCATCACAAATTATTGGTTTTAAAAAAAAATTGGTATTTGCGACGAAAATCCATCGCCATTTTTCATTATTTTAAAAAATAATAATTGAAAATTTAAAAAAAAAACCAAAAACATGAAGCTGTTTATTACATCAAAAATTTTTCGGTTCCAAATCAGAATCGACCATCGAATACCAACAAAAGTACATAAATCCAAATACAAGTGATCAATGGCCGGTTATACTAGGATGACGTTGCTGCGGAGGGTATGAATCATCGTCCTGACAAGATAGAAATAATGGCTGATTGCTCCTAGCCTCGGCCTGGCATGTGGAAGCGGGATTTGCACCCATCTGCCTCATCAAAAAAGCAATCTATGCCTCCATCCTCTGCATCTGCTGTTTTTGAGTGAGGACCTCTTGCTGTAGGCTCTGATGCGCCTCCAACGACACTCCGGATCCACGTGCAGCCTAGACTGTGTCCTAGAGATAGCAAAGAGATGGCTCTTCAGATAGAATTGGCTCGTAGCTGAGCCAATTCCATATACCCTGCCCTTCGACGTGCCAGCAACTTTGATATAGGGTTGGGACGTAGCGGTTGCAAGCTCCTACTGGGAGGCATCCGGATCAGTAGACTCATCAACTTTTGACTCAGGCATCTGGCTGAGTCGCTCGTAAAATAAATCCTATATTTTTTAATGGAACCATTTATAATGAAAAAAACTTGAGAATTTTAGAATACTAAAATTTAATACAAATACAAAAAAATACCCGAAACTGTGTAGCCGTCTCGTCAACCATGGGAATATCGGCTAGTGACTTCCCAGCCAATATGCAATCCAGGATACTAGGAGTACTCGGCTGTTTATGGATTTCATAGGTTATTCGAGGAAGACATGGTGAGGAGTGGTTGTGTTAGCACTACTGAGGTAACGTGGACGGAAGGTCGTAATATATGACCAGTTTGGTTGAAAAACCATGTGAGTCCAAAATGATTGGTGTTCATAAAGCTTAGACTTGAAAAATATCAAAATTTGACTTATTGATCCTTACGAGCGATATGGCTTGAAGGCAATGAGATCATGAAGGCAATTGCAGCCGGCCCAATGATTTATGTGAAGAATTTCAAACAATATATTGTGAATGACTTCCTCTTTGACACATATGATCATTGTAAGGAAAGACGACGGCTAATTGGGGAGTGTGCGTTAAAGGGGATGGTGATGTAGACTATTACGGCATCCTCGTTGACATTATGGAACTCCAGTATATCGCGCCAGGATTTAGGTGTTTGGAGACAGTTCTATTCAAGTATGAATGGTTTAACTTTATCTCGGGGTTAAGTTTGCATCCTAGTTATGGGATTGTTGATATTGATAGGACCATGCGATATAGAGGTCTCTATGCTCCTGTTTTACTCCCCACTCAAGTAATTCAAGTGTACTATACTCCGTATTCGGGATGCATATTGTGATGATCGAAATGGTGGGCTGTGTTCGAAACGAAATCACGGTCAATAATTGATGCTCCTGAAGTAGTGGAAGAAGCTTTACAAGAAGAGTTGAATGCAAGTCCATCCATTCTTGAACCATTACAGGAGGTAGAATATGAGAATGATGATGATGAAGATAGAGATGATGAGATGGATGGAGCAGAACACGAAGAAGAAGACGCAGGGGGGAGGAAGAAGAAGAAGAAGAAGAAATAGAAACAGAAGAGGAAGAAGACATGGAGGAGGAAGATGGGGAGGAAGAGGAGGATGACGAGGAAAAGGAAATAATACTTAAATTGGGTTAAATAATTACTATAAATGAAATAATATTAATATAAATACAATGCTTGGACCAATGAAATAAACTTTCAGTCTGACTTTTGGTTCCATTAAGTACAAGTCCTTTTTTGTAGATGTCTTCTGACGCATCTAGAGGTAGACGGGGAGATAGACATGAAGGCTCCTGTGGAGGGAGAAGTAGTGGTCAGAGGAAGATCAGTTTGATATCATGGCCAGTTTACACGACGATGATCGGCTAGTAGAGCGATCCCCATGCATTTCTACGTCTGCACAGCCCTCTCGCGGTGCTTCTCGTGGATCTCATGCATCTCGTACATCTTGTGCATCTCGTACATCTCATGCATCTACACCAGAAGATCTTGATTTTGATAGTCCTCTACATCCAGATACACATTGGTATAGTTTTCAGTTAGCTTCAAATTTATGTATGCCAAATTTATATCATAGTTTTTTCTTATTTTTCCTAGCTTATTTTCACGTGTTATTGTTTATTTGTAGGTTTTATCACTGGGATGTGGACCATGGGGCTGCGTTATCCTTTCAGGCGTTTTATGAGGAGCTGTAGATGACTTCAAGGAGGTCCCCTTTGCTGTATGAGATCGGATGTTTGGATATTTTGCGGTATGTACGTTTTATTTATATTTTGTATGCTTCTGTTTGTATTTAATTTAATTTATCCATCTATCGTATTTAATTTTTTATTTTATAATTTGTAGACTTTGTTTACTTGGGATCCTTCCTTGGATGCCCAAGTACGTGCGGCTTGGGAGGAAAAGTTGCAAAACCGTATGCAAGATGACGTCTTCAAGGCATGGATGAAGATTATGCAGTAGGAACATGATTGGCACAAGGCTGTTCCATGGATCAGTGAGGATGTTGGCTATCTTCTTATTGAGAGGTTTATCTTTGACCCGAAGATTTAAGAGAGGTCCGTATCAATGCCACGAACAAAAACAAAAGGGAAGGCGAAGCCGCTCAAGGCAGTGCCTCCTCCATCGTTGTTGTGGACAAGATGGTAAAACTTTAAACTTTAGTTATTCAATTTGACCTCAATTATATTTGTCCAATATATTTTAGTTTCAATTAATCTGAATATTAATCTTTTCAGGAGACTAGTTTAAAGAGGAAAGCCACACAGTTTGAGGTTTTTGTTGGGACCCATAAACAGTCGGGTACTCCTAGCATCGTGGATTGCAAATTGGCTGGAAAGTTACTGGCCGACATTCCCGTGGTTGACGAGACGGCTACATAGTTTCGGATATTTCTTTAGATTTGTATTAAATTTTATTATTCTAAAATTTTCAAGTTTCTTTCATTATAAATAATTCCATAAAAAAAATATAAGATTTATTTTATGAGCGACTCAGCCAGATCCCTGAGTCGCAAGTTGATGAGTCTATGGATTCGGATGCCTCCTAGCAGCACCTTGCAGCTGCTACATCCCAGGCCTATATCGATATTGTTGGCACGTCGAAGGGGAGGGTATATGGAATTGGCTAAGCTACGAGCCAGGGTATATGGAATTGGCTAAGTTACGAGCCAATTCTATCTGAAGAGCCAGCTCTCTCCTATCTCTCGGACACAGTCCAAGCTTCACGTGGATTCGAAGTGTCATTGGAGGAGCATTAGAGCCTACAGCAAGAGGTCCTCACTCAGAGATAACGATCAGTCACGATTTTCACCTCGTCCGGACAATGATTCATGCCGTCCGGAGCAACGTCATCCTAATTTAGCCGGCCATTGATCGCTTGTATTTGGATTTATGTACTTTTATTTGTATTCGATGGTCGATTATGATTTGGAATGCAAAAATTTGTGATGTAATAACAGCTTCATCTTTCGATTGTTTTTTTATTTAATTTTCAATTATTTTTTTGAATAATGGAAAATAGCGAAGGATTTTCGTCATAAATACAATTTAAAAAAAAAACCGAATAATTTACGACGGAATCCATAGCACAACATTTTAAAAAATTAAATTATTTTTTACGAAGGAATCCGTAGTAAAAAAATTAAAAAATGATTTCTTTTTTAAATAATTTAAAACTAATTGGTTAATTTAATAACTAAATTATTTTTTACGACGGAATTCCATCGCAATAGAAATAAAAAATTAATTAATTTTTGATTTGTTTTTGCTAAGGAAAAAGTCAAACCGTCGCAAATTCGACGAGGTTGTCACAGATCCATAGCAAAAGAACTGTTTTACGATGAGTATTTATGCGACGGAAGAATCCATCGCAAATTGCCTTTGCTACGGACTTTTTCCGTCGCGATCTGACACGTCCGTCGTAAGATGTTCAAATTATGTACTAACTATACCACATAAATATTAATAGGATATTAATAACTATAGTAGTTCCAAGTAAGATCGAACCCAATTAGGAACGGGAACTAAAAATTAAATATTCTGATCTTATATAAAGTAAATTGCATAAATTGGGGGGTTTTGGATTTTTATGATAAAGAATAAAGTGATAAACTTAGATAAGAAACTAAAGTTGAAAAAGATAGAATGTTCAAGGTTTTTATGTAAGAGATATTAAATTGATATATCTTTGAATCATGTGGATTATAGTTAAACCATAGATTATATTTTTCTCTCCAATTTAATATTGCACAATGTAGGTTGTAGCTAATTAGCTTAACATTATAAACTAGAGTTGTAGCCAAATAAGAATGAGGTACACTAATATTAATTAATCTAGGCAAAAATGAGAATATATCTTTCTTAATTAATATTGATCATAAATAATAATTCAACCCACTTTATTTGATAAACAAATGAGAATGACTTATAAATAATTATTATGACATGGATAACTTTAATTATGCAAATGAGAATGACATAATTATAGTTTTGGTACTAATGTTTTATCAAAATGACAATTGCAATAATAATAGAGTAGCTAATTCCAAAATATACGATTTTTATCAATTAATTAAGATCCATCCATGCATAAAAATCATGTAATATAAAATTGGAGATATTAAGACCTGTATTTTAGCAATCTCAATAATTCAATACTCCACAATCATCTAAATAGATATCAAATATTAAACACACACCAATCTCAATAAATTTACTTTGACATTGAAAACTAAAACTCGATCCATACCAATGAATAATTCATAAACAATCAACATGAACTTCAACAACGAATTCGAATAGCTAATTATAAACAAAATTTGATAAATTTTCCCCAATTACAAACTAACTGAGATTGTAGTTGAGTCGGAACGATGATGCGCAACGATCGTCACCTTTGTAAAGACGGTAGATGATTTCCTTTCTGAAAGTGTAGGAGCTCGTTCCCTGATTGAGACGGCTATCTCTCTCTTATCACTGCTTGACGGCGTTCTATGAAAACTTTCTGCGAAAAACCTCTTCTTTTTTTCTTCTCTTTAGAAGTTGTATTTCTAGAGAGAGAATGAAACTTGAAATTAACCAATCAAAAACAAGATAAGTAGAAATATCTGATCCTTTACGTGTAATACGACACGGCCAGTGTCATAAACCTTCAGTTGATACGACCCATGTCTGCCATGAAAGCTCCCAGATTATGAAGGAAAACGGCTCGTGTCATCTCAGTTGTCATCAACACGGGCCCTGTCACTTTGGGCAATAACTCCGGTCCTCTAAGCTATACAGGCTGTGTTGTTTGATGCTCAAAGACATGGCCCGTGTTGCTTATTAAATTTATAATCCCTTTTTCATCTCATTCAAACTTCATAATAACCTTTTCCGAACGTCTTTTCACACACTCCGTGACTTCAAATTTGATTTCCTGATTGAAGATCTCAGCTTGCCCGCTAGTTTGCGGGTGATAAGCGGTAGAAATTTTGTGGGTAATATGATACTTATTCAATAAAGTTTCCACCACAGGATTAAAAAATGAGTTCCTCTATCACTTATAATGGCATGTGGAATACCAAAACGATAGAAGATTTGAGTTTACACGAACTCAACAACAACTTTAGTATCGTCACTTCTGGTTGCTCGTGCTTCCACCCATTTAGAAACGTAATCGACCGTTAACTAAATATATGAGTTGTCAAATGAGCGTGGAAATGGTCCAATAAAATCTATACCCCAAATATAAAAAATTTCACAAACATAGATGGAATGTTGTGGCATTTGATCTCGTTTGAGTAATCCCTCAGTTCTTTGGCACTTGGGACAAGATTTTACAAATTCATACGCATTATGTTTTAAACTAGGCTAGAAAAATCCACATTCAAGGACCTTATGGGCAGTCCTCTTGCCACCAAAATGGCCACCACTTTGGTAATTATGACAAAATTTTAAAATTGATTGTTGTTCATGTTCTGGGACAAACTTTCTCAAAATATCATCAGAGCCCAATTTGAATAGATAAGGATCCTCCTAAAGGTAATATTTGGTATAAGCTTTTATCTTTTCACGTTGAACTCTCGGAAGTGACTTCAGTAAGTCCTTTGTGACTAGATAGTTAACCGTGTCTGCAAACCATGAGACTTCACCATGGAGACGCATCAAATATTCATCGGGAAATAAATCCGATAGAGGAACACCATTGTGTTCACGCTGGATGCGGCTGAGGTGATCAACCACCAAGTTTTCCGCTTCTTTCTTATCTTTTATTTCAATGTGGAATTCTTGAAGCAATAGAACCAACTTTAAGAGACGAGGAGTCCTCTCCGTTTTGCGAAGGAGATACTTAATTGCAGCGTGGTCAGTGTAAATAATAACTTTTGTTCCTAACAAATAAGATCGGAATTTATCCAATGTAAAAACTATGGAATATAATTCTTTTTCTATTGTGGTGTAATTACATTGTGCCTTATCTAGCATACGAGAGGCATAATGAATAACATGTGGAATACGTCCAACTCGTTGCCCAAGGACTGCTCCTACCGCCATATCGCTTGCATCACACATAAGTTTAAATGGTAAGTTCCAGCTTGGCGATTGCAGAATAGGAGATGAAATTAATTTTTTCTTCAACACTTCGAGTGCTTGGAGACATTCTTCATCAATTTCAAAGATTGCATCCTTTCGTAATAATTTACACAAAGGTTGAGCAATTTTTGAAAATTGATGCAAACAAGCTACTATGATTAAGAAAACAATGCATGTTTACACGCGCATCACTCTTCAAAGAGATCTTTATATTATGAAGAGATTTGAGGTTGTTTAATGGTGTTTTTAGCCTTTTCCTTTCCTTTTAGGAGTTTTAAATTCATTTCAAGGCTCTTTACATAGATTTTTATGTTTAAAGAGAATTGAGATTATTCTGTTATGTTTTAAAGTCATTTTAAGGGTCTTTAAAGGGATCTTTATATTTGAAGAGATTTGAGGTTACTTTATGGTGTTTTTAGTCTTTCCCTTTGTTTTTTAATGTTTTAAAGTGATTTTAAGATTCTTTAGATAGATTCCTATGTTTTTATAGAATTGAGGTTGTTTTATGGTGTTTTAAGCCTTGTTATGTATTTTTGAGTGTTTAGAGTCATTTTAAGGCTTTATCAAGTGCTTCTAATGTTTAGAACAAATTTGAGGTTGTTTTATGGTGTTTTAGTGTTTTCCTTCTTTTTTCAGTGTCTTAAAGTCATTTCAAGGCCCCTTAGTTAGACTCTTATGTTTAAAAAGAATTAAGGTTGTTTCATGAGCTTTTAAGTCTTTTTATGTGTCTTTGACTGCTTTAGAGCCATGTTAAGGCTCTTTATAGGATCTTTATGTTTTGAAAAGATTTGAGGCTGTTGTATGATGTTTTTAGTCTTTTTATTTTTTTATTTTTGAGTGCTTTAGTCATTTCAAGGCTCTTTAGATAGGTGCTTATGTTTTTAGAGAACAGAGGTTGTTTTATAGTTTTTAAAGCCTTTTTATGTGTTTTTGAGTGTTTATGAGTCATTTTAAGACTTTAAAGAGATCATCATGTTTTTGAGAGTTTTGAGATTTATTTTAAAAATTTGATTTTAGCCTTTTCCTTTGTGTTTTAGTGTTTTAAAGTCAATTAAAGGCTCTTCAAACCCATTCTTATGTTTGAAGAGAATTGAGGTTGTTTTATGATGTTTTAAGCCTTTTCATGTGTTTTTGAGAGTTTTTGAGTGATTTAGAGTCATTTTAAGGTCCTTTAAAGAGATCCTTATGTTTTGTATAGAGTTGAGATTGTTTTATGATGTTTTTAGTCTTTTACTTTGTTTTTGAGTGTTTTAAGGTCATTCAAAAGCTCTTTAGATAGATTCTTTTGTTCAAAGAGGTTTGATGTGGTTGGGGTTTTAAGTTTTTTCATGTGTTTTTCAATGTTTTAGAGTCATTTTAAGGTTTTATAAAGATATTCTAATGTTTTGAGGAGATCTAAGGATGTTTCAAGGTGTTTTTAGCCTTTTTCTTTTTTTTCTTTTTACTATTGTTTAAAGTCATTTTAAGGCTGTTTAGAAATATTCTTATGTTTCTAGAGAATTGAGGTTGTTTTATGATGTTTTAAGTTTTTTCATTTGTTTTTGAGTGTTCCAAAGTCATGTCAAGACTCTTTGGATAGATTTTTCTAATTTTAGAGAAACATGATTTTTTTTTATTTTTTTAAGTCTTTTAATGTGTTTTTGAATATTTTAAAGTCATTTTAAGGAGTTTTAAAGAGATTTTTATGTTTTTAAAATAATTGAGGCTATTTTATGGTGTTTTAAGCCTTTATTTTATTTTTTATTTTTTAAAGTCACTTCAAGGATCTTTAGATAGATTCTTATGTTTTTAGATAATTGGTATTGTTTTTTTTTTTTTTTTTTGAAAAAGTAATTGACGTTGTTGTATGGTGTTTGAAGCCTTTTTATGTATTGATGTGTCTTTTAGAGTCATTTTAAGACTCTTTAAACAGATCATTATGTTTTGAAGAGTTTCTAGTTTTTTTAGCCTTTTCCTTTGATTATGAGTGTTTTGAATTCATTTCAAGCCTCTTGACAGTGTGTCACTAAGCACTTCAAATTAACCCCCTCCAAATATATTAGTGGTGAGAAGGGATCATTCCTATAATGATTTGCTAATTTAAAATCTAAGTTTAATAATTAAATCAAATCTTATAACTAAATTTGGTGGGGGGGGGGGGGTGGTTTAAAGACTTGATTACTTAAAGTAATAACTACGAATATAGAGCTAATGAAAAGTTTATAAAGTGATAATTTAAACTTAGCAAGGATCACATATGGTCATTCATAACATACGGAATAAATCTTGGATAATTTTACGTAACATTGTGAATAATTCCATGTGAATAAAGTTTTAGAAAATATTAGACATGCAATTTTCTTTTATATTCTAAAGTAGTCCAATGAGAGCATTAAGACATTATCAAGAGTCGATATCCTAGATACTTCATATGAGTGCAAATCAATCCTAAAATTCTTTTTTTTGAATTAAGCTCATAACTCTACCTTAGGCATTTATCTTAACGAATGAATTTATTAAGATATAACCTAAAGTTGTGATATTTCTGGTGTGCGTTGTCCTGGCGCTCCACATTACATCCCCACTAAGTATAACTATCAATATAAAATAGCAGTGAAGGGTCGATCCCACGAGGAACAGTGATTCAAATATGCTTTTGTTAAATGAAAAGGTGTGAAATGTTCCTAACTTAGGGGGTTTTGTAAGAAATGTCTAGAAATGAAATAAACCAATTATTTAACTAATAGAAATGAGATTATGAAAATTATATGCTTTTGATCTATGTGATGGAAATGTAGTAGAGAACATATGAATTCACTAGCTAGTGGATCAATCATGGACATGAAAATATATTTTTTTAGTGCATTTTGATAGGTTAGCTACATCATGAAAATATTTTTTTTTAGTGCAACATATATTCACTAGCTCTATTTTGATATTTCAGTGCATTATGAAAAGAGATATGATATGTATTCTTCCACAAGATATTACTGGTAATTAATTGAGAATAATTATCATTAATGATATTATATAGAATGATGGTTACCCAAGTCAAAGTTATGGTCAATGGCAAGTCAAGTCTAATGCTTCTTTTATTGTTAAGAAGGAAGAGTCAACATAAGGGAAATGAGTCTTCAACAAAAGAGGAATGGGCCTTGAAAGGTAAGAAAAAACCCCACCCAACCACGATTTTCTTCTCTATAAATACACTTCATCATTCCCAATGAGGTATCTTCTCTTATTTCTAATCTCCTCCACATTCAATACTCTTTTCCTTATTCTCTAATTCACCCAAATCGGGCACATATTGACTTGAGCGTTGGAGCGAGCGTCCGAGGTATGCACATCGGTCTTCCGGTATGCATATCGTTCAGCGCATTCTCAGATTGGTCCCGCATCATCAGATCAGTCTGAAGTACGACTTGATCATCATATGGTTCCAACTCAATCACAAGAGATCGGACTAGGTGTGACCAATAGTTTGGCACATCAGGTAGGGAAAGATTGACATAGCACCATGTCCATAACTTGAAGCTGAATTACCTACATGTAACCAAAACCGTCCAATATGCCTTTCGCTAGTCGCGCTCCGCTTTTGCCACTGAATACATGGCGGAGAGCCTGGTAGTTCAGTACGCTATTGTAGCCATTTACCAAGAGTTACGTCAAGAAATGACCCAACAAATGCAAGGCACTCTAAGGGAGATGAGAAACGTACTGAATGACAGGCTTCCCCCATGCCCGGATGTGGCACCTCTATAGAACGTGGAGAGGGGAGCACCTGTCGTTGCTCCGCAGAATATGGAACAAGTACCCCTAGCTGACCTGACCGACCTTCGGCACCAGATCAACCGATGCAAAGCGGAAGATCTCCGAGTCGAAGAAAAAGACCTCAGACATCACATTAATCTTGGGAGGAAAGACCTAATAATTCATTTGAATGTTCGATCGGTCAACTCCAGGCCCCTCATACTAGATCAACAGGACGAGGCCCAAGCTTGTCAGGTCGTCCTGCTCCAACCTGACGGATAACTCATTCCCTTGTAACAAAAAGTGAAGCAACTTTACGAGATGTTTGAGAAGACCGAGCAAGGATTCCGCTTCAGGAATGAAGAAAGAGTGTTCAAAACGGATAATTCTTTCACTGCCGAGATAAATGAGCAGCTTCCCCCTGAAAGGTTTCGAATGCGTGTGACACCAATGACGGAACGACTGATCTGAATGAGCACATTCATAACTTCCATACCTTAATGAATATCCAAGGAGCGCCCGATGCCATAATCTGCAAGGCCTTTCCAGGCACTCTTCGTGGTCCGGTCCGAGCGTGGTTCAATACTCTTCTAACCGGATCGGTAGGTTCGTTTATGCAATATGTTAATAGCAAACAACAAAGGCTCATATCCAACTATACGTAGAAGATCTTTCAATAGCTGAGCGAGTACGTACAGAGGTTCAACATCGAGAAGGTCAAGGTTGAAGATCTGATCGATCACGAGATAGGCTAGGCCTTGATAAACGGTTTGGCAAGCGATGACCACTCATACAGCCTCTCAAAGGGGGAACGATGGACATACTCCGATCTTCTAGCCAAGTTGGAAAAACATATTCACGCTGAGACGGCAAGGGAAATTGATAGAATCCATCGCAAGATGCTACAATTGAAATAATCGTACTACTTCAGACAACACAACTTTAACAAAAATATAGTAATGATGAGCACGAGCCGATCCCACAAAGAGCGACCTTTTCAAATTTTGTGAATTAACTTGTCCATCTACTAATTTTCTGCAAAATAAGGGGGGGGGGGGGGGGGGTGTTGTGGGATTAAAGAAAAGAAATAGGAAAAAAA